>JBBMKA010000015.1:405931-423808 GCA_037833695.1 Sechiopsis laciniata | reverse complement strand
ATATATATAGTAAGGGAAATTCCCAGTTAAAGTCCAGCGCGGCCCGAGCCCAACGAGGGAGAGAGGCCTGGGGTTGCAAGAAGCAAGGGTCGGGATAAGCCCAACCCTTGCTCGGGTAGGTCAGGACAAGCCAAACCTCGCCCGGGTGGGTTGGGACAAGCAAATGGAGAGAGAGAGAGAGAGAGGGCTTCATCAAAGCAAATGGAGAGAGGATCTCTAAAGCAGGTGACAAAGGGATCCATAGAAGTAGCAAGAGGCAGGAGGGTTCATCAAACAGTAAATGGAAGAAACCTTTGATAGGGGAAATTTCTGTATGCACAGGGGCGGCGAAGAAAACGAAATACAGGACACCAGGGAGAGAGAGGTTAAGAGTACGGATATGAGGCATAACTCATGGGGTTGGACATGGACGTGTGTTAGGGATGCACTTTGCTACGAGCCTACGAAAACTACAAGCAATGATACAATAATGATGAATGCAGAAGCTGCAAGCTACCAGAGCTTAAGGGCATCGTTTCATCTATCCAAAACTCAAGCATCTAAGATGTAGAGAAGATGAATTGTTAGACATCAACTTCGACCAAATTCAATCAATTCAATTAAAACAGTCGATCTCGTATATAATTCATCGATCCACTTAGATCGATGAAAGGAGTAAACAATCAGTAACAACAAACAACAGCCTCATTCAATTATACCTTAATTATATCTACTCAAGAACTTGACAACTGAATCTAAACTCACCAGAAATTCGAGAAGCCTGATCAGGAGTGAGCTTCGCAGAGAATCCACTAGCAGCCGTCTTGTAACTGTAGATAAGCGCATCCTTCGCAGCCTCCTCACTGCAAATGGAAACGAGAAGCATAGATCCGATTACTTCCTTTTCATTTCAAAAACATGAACTGAAACTGAAGGCAACAAGAGAGAAAAAAGTGACGACGAACCTGCCGAGAACAGCGGCTAGGGTTCCGATATGGAAATCCTTCGAGTCCTCATCCCGAGGCCTTTCTGTGTACACAATGTAAACAGCAGGCCGTGAAGATGCTGCCGATGAAGCTATGGCGTCGGTTGAAGAAGTTTCACCAGCCTCGGCCATGGCGGAATATGGAAATGGCGAACCAAGGCGTTAACTGAAACAAGGTGGTCCTTGCCGCTCGCAAATTTCTTCCACTTTAACTAGTACAACCAAGTTAAAAAACGTGAGCTCAAATTTTTCTTATAAAAAATTTAAAATTAAAATGTGATGGAAATATTGAGATTTCAATTTTATGCAAGTCTTATGAAAAATGTCTATAAAATACTGCGAATATTTCTGGAAAAGAAATAAATTTATAAATAATTATTTACAATTTTTATATAAGTTAAGATACTTATAGAATTATATTCACATTGGTTCCATTTTGTTGCAATTTTTTTTTTTTAATGTTTCATCGATTATAAACATGTGTAAATGTCAATGAAAAATAATACAACATACCTTATACATTTCATATATTTTCAAAAACATGTATTATTAAAATGAATATTATAGCCAAATATATTGTTTTTTAGTGGTACTAAATGTAATTCACATCCGCGTGAAATGGACAGTTTGGAGTTTAGGAGAAGAGAGGAGAGGAAGAGGAAATGGAGAGGAAGTTGAGTGATTTGAAAGGATAAAGTATTTGTTTGTCAATTGATGTTTTGGAAAGGAGATGTTATATATTTTTTTTCTTGGATTTGTATTTTGAAAAGAGATGTTTGAATTTTTTTTTGTTAATAGGCGATTAAGAGAGATTTTTTTTTTAATTTTATATTAATTTTTATTGTAATAAGGTTTGATTTAATTTTTATAGAATTAAATATATTTAATGGAATGTGAGGAAGAGTTTGAGAAAAATTGTTATGTACAAAAAATAAACATGGGTTAGATAATTTTCTCTCTTCACCTCTCCCAACCCCTAAATCCAATTACTCCCTAGAGATGTGGCGGAATCAATGTGAATAAGGTTCTCCTGAAAAAAATTTCTCCATTTATTATTTTCATTTTTTCTATGAATACATTTTTTGATAATTTTTTTTTCAAATAATTAGATTTTCATGGCCAAATATCTATTATTTCAATTATATAATTAATTATTAAAGACAAACGAACGATATTTCTCCCGACAAAAAATATTATTTAAAGATAAAAGGCGTAAAAAAGAGAAAAAATAATTCTCCGACTGCATTTAGCTTGCACTGGAAACTTTTTTCTGCGCTCACTCTTCCATCCCCTACTTAGATGAGAATTCCCGCCCCAACATCTCTAGTGGTAGCAACACTATTTTTCAGTTATTAACTTTCATTTTAATTTGATTTTGGAAATTTTAATCATCAATTAAAAGATTAGACTTTAAATTTTGATTGAAGTTTGCAGATAAAGACGCAAAAAACAAAAATTTGAGAAGGCAAAAAAGAAAAAAATTTACTAAGGGAGGTCCTGTAAGGCTTGGAATTTTTTACTCTCTCAATTTTAAGCTTCAAAATGAGCACCTTTGAGTATATATAGTGAAGTCAAATATAATACCAATATGGTCATTAGTCAGCTCTGATTTCCCAGTAAAAAAAAATTCCCCTAAAAAAATTGTACTCCTATCAAGCAGATCATGTTCAAAACTAAGGTCATTTTTGGTGATTTTACTGGCAATGGCAACATCAAATATTCACCAATAGAAGCTACAGCACTGACAAAATTCACAATACAAAAAAGTGCAACTGCAGACTAATTAACTTAATGATCCTACCTACTATATACTATCCTAGAATTGATATGAGAATGTGAGAATGCTAAAAGTAATTTACACATACTTACAATTATTTAGTCAACATTCCAATTTGGATTTGGATGACCACATGGCATGCATCTTGTGCAGTTCTCTGAAGTCACTGGACTTCAAAGACATTTTGTAAAGCTCCCTGAGCCTTGAAGCTTCACCAGATCTGTTGGGTGTCATATGAGGTTGAGATGCAGAAGTTTTGCCTGAACTCGTTGGAAGTGTCATCGCCACCATTTTCTTCAATAGCATTTGCAAATGATTCCAAAATTTTGAATGCACCTCGGAGTAGTTTGTTTTCGGAGAATCTGCATCAGTATCGGAAATGTGCCGTCCTTCGAGCATGCGAGAGAATGCCGATTCTAGCATCTGCAAAGGAGAAAAAAGTGATCACATGCAAGTCAACAACAAACTAGAGCTCTACTTTAAAGAACAGACACTGAAAAATAGATCATTTCAAAGAAAGGTCAAATGAGTGGTCTACCAAACCAAACAATCAGTTAAAAAACTGGGAAAAAAAAAAAAAAAAAAAAGGGCCTACTTGAGACTCAATGTACACAAATAAGAATTTGGTGTATGATAGAAACATATATGGGTATTTATTCAATAAGGAGATTTTGAGAACTTAATCTCCTCACAAAGGTCTAACTCTTTATATCAATACATTTAATATCCTTTTAAGAGACCTAAACTAGTCCTTATATATAAGCACATAACTTAACCAATCCTAACTAACAAATCTGCCTAATTGGTACCAAAACAGGGGTATATCATTAGACATTAATTAAAATTAAAAAAAAAAAAAAAAAAAACTTTTCTTTTGTTGTTTAATTTTGATGTATTTTTGTAACTCTTGAGAACAATGTGAATTTTAGGGGCCAGACAGTAATAGAACCCATTATTGGTATCAATTGGTTAGATTAGTTAGTTACTTAGGGTTGGTTAAACTATGTGCATGTCTGTATAAGGTCTCTTAAAAGGATAGTAAATGTATTGAGGTAAAAAGGTTAGGCCTTTGTGAGGAGATTGAAGAGTTCTAAAGCAAAATGCTCAAGGTTTTGACTTATGCTTATGGCATGAAATATTTGAAAGAGAGAGATCATACTGCATTTGAGTGTAAAGAGCTCGACAAGCTTAACGAAAGCGCTGATCGTTCAACCAAAATGGTTAGATACATAGTGGGATGTGTTTTAGGTCCATAAAACTCCATGGCTCGCTGCCAGTTCCTCTCAGCCAAGGAAGCGTACTGTTTTACCCGTTGGAGAATGCAGTTATCATCTTTAGACGGGCTCTTTTTCCAGCCATCTGACTCCAAATACTTCAAAGAACAATTTTTTTGGTAACAAGCTATCTGGAAATAAGCATATGCAGCTTCCTGTTTACGTATGTCGCCCAGAGATTCATATAAAGATAGTGCATCCCTAATGGCATCATTTGCTGAAATCTTATGTTTTTTCATTCCTTTCTTAGCTCCTCTAATATTCGAATTTTTATTTTTGTTAACTGATCCAGCATCTTCCAATGTTTCGATATCATGTACCTCGTCTATATCTAGCCTTGCCAAAAGCATACCAAGCCTCAAATACGTGTTAGCAAGCTGTGTGTAAACCTCGGTCTTCAGGTTGTCAGGCACGGCAAAAACACCATTCAGTTCATTTTTTGCTGCCCCGTAATATCTTAGTGATTCAGTATATTCATGTTCGGCAGTCTCCAATGCTTGATAATATGCATTCGGTACAACTGCATGTATTTTTAAATCTTCAAGCTTTGATACTATCTCTTCAGCTAATGCTCGCCTCCCATGACCCAAATTGCAGTTAATCAATATGATGTTTGTATGATCAGAAACAGCTCTAAATGCATCAATAGCACCCGCAAATGCCGTTTCAGCTTTTTTCAGCTCCTTTCTTTCAAGTCTCCATCGACCTAGTTCATTGCAAACCCAACCCTTTTTTCTCATAACAGATTGCAGTTCCCCGGATCCAGCCGGGAGTTGACCATACGCCTTTCTAGCTTCTTCATAACAGCTTAGGGCTGCAGTTAGATTGCATTCTGATCCTCTAGAGACAGGACCTCCCAGATACTTAAATATTCCACCAGTTTTAACTTTCTGAGATTCCTTAGAATTCACATGAGATTGGTAGGTCGCACTAAGAACATTACCAGAAACCTCCACATTATCCTCCACTTCTTCAGAGTTACCCACCGAGAGTTTTGACCCTGAATTAACCGTATTGCAAATTCCTACTGGGATTTGGGCATTTCTTTTTGGCTCTAGATGTCTAGGATTAGAGCCTGTTCGATTCTCAATCTTTGGACAATTATAATCATGTCCATGGTCTCCTGAAACTGAGTGAGCAGTGGAAGTCTTAAAATGCGTCTTTTTATTGTGTTTTCTACTGTAGACAAGTGATTCTCCCCCACTACTGCCAGCACTGCTTCCACTGTTTGCCCTATCACTCTGGCAGCTGCAATTTACCAAGGAGCAAGCACTGCAGTTTTTAAATTGCCCAAGCTTCTTCTTGAGCCTATTGACTTCTTTCACAACTTCAGATGAGACCTTCAATTCTTTTGGGGAAAAGTTTTTTTCTACTTTTGCAGAGGTTTCTCTACCGTATATCAAATGGAACTCTACATATACATCTCCAACTAATGTCCATGTCTTGGCCCAAAACAGATAAGTGGAAGAATAATGATCTAATGAAAAGTCATCACGGTGCAAATCAACTTCTTTCAGATCTTGATTGAATGATCTCAACTTTTCATCTCTATCAGTCAAGTTATTATGCAAAAGTGGGGTACCGATCATCGAGGAAATGAATTTAGTCTCTTCAAGTTCCTGGGGCATTGATCCGTAAACAAGACATGCCAATTCTAAAACTTTTAAAGCCTGATGCAGCTGACCATCCTCCTTATATGCTTGGCCAAGAGCCAAATAAGACTCTCCAAGCAAAAGAACCAGTTTCCATAGTCTATGGTCCAATTTTGATTTTGGAAGCCATTCACGAAGGTCACAGACTTCAATACAGTCAGCATCACCACATGCACAAACAGAGATATTAATGGAAGGCGGTAGGCTATCAGGTACTGCACCAATATGGTCCATCATTTTTGGTTCTGAGCTTTGTAGCTGGCGCATCCATCGAAGAGACTTGATAGCTTGGGAAACGTGATGTATTGCAGCTAACTTGGAAGATATTGGATCAGCAACAGTTTGAACTACATGTGAGGCAGTTGGAGAAACTTCACAGACTGCAAAGCTTTCCTCGTCTTGGAAAACTTCAGCCACTGGTGGTTCTATCCCTTGTGGATCTCTCAAGGATATCAGATCTCTTGGAGAAGATACATAGGCCTCAGATGTTATTGATGAAGAAGCTTCTGACAACAACTTTTGATGACATGGATCAACTTCCCCTTGTTTATTTTCTCCTACAAGAGAGGAGGAGGAACCTTCATACTTACCCGTTTCTGAAACACTGCTCAAGAAGTCCAACGACTCTTCTTCTTCAGCATCCACAACTTCAACTTTGCATCCCATTGGAAGAGAATCCAATGTTAAATCAAACTCTTCGTCATAGCTTAAAATGAGCCTTGCAAACTGTTCGTGAGCAAATGCACGAACCACCTGCTTAGCACAAACTTGGTAGTCAGTTTATCTCGATATTCAAGTAAAACTTGACCACAAAACAAAAATAGATGCAATCGCAAGGTACTGTTAGAAACAATATCATTACCAAGTGATCGGGCTCATCAAGAAAATCCAAACACTTTTTGAAGAACCTCGCACATTTGGCCTTATTAGATGGATTCTGCAAAAGAGACAGCAATAATTGCAACAACCGACTATTTCCACAATGCAAAAACATATAATAGAAGTAAAAATCTTCCCCACCATAGAAAGTGAGAGTCGGTGAGCTATGCGGTAGAGGAGAGTGCCAAACGAAAATAAGGAGTCACATCTCCCTCTATATAGCATCGAGGATAAGGAATTTGAGCTATCATTAAAATCACTGGAAGATTGATTCTTAGGAATTAGAGAAAGATCAAAAAGTTGAATCCCATCTTCACCCGCACCTTTATAAAGCTGCAAAAAAATTTGATGTTAAGCATATGAATGAGGCTGACACTCCACCCAGAATTAACTTATGATTTATATGAGAATACAGGAAGAAAACTGTGATATTACCCAATAAGCCCCAGGTTCTTGTTTGCAGTTTTCTTGGAGAAATCTCAAGACAGAAAGGCCATTTTGTTGTACCACATAAGGATAAAAAGCAGGAGTACCATCATCAGAGAGCCCTTTTAATAGAAATATATCGTCGGTTTTCACAAGCTCATAACCTTGAACAACACCATTTTCATGATAACATATGGCTAATTCAGGAACACTTGCCATGACATTATCAAGCCAAGCTTCAAGCCAAGTTAGTGGAGTGACCTGAAAAAAGAAGTGTTAACATAATAATAATCATTAAACTCAGGTAATTCTACAATACTATGTCCCACCTGTCTGGTAATATCCCATAAATGCAAACTCACGGCAACATACTTTTCATTACTGAACATAAGCAGGTCACTACCAAGAAGCATGCGAAAATTGTAAAATTGCCAAAACAGAACCCGTAGAAACTCATCATCACCAATACTTCTATGCTTTTCAGACTCATGATTAGAGCCCCTTGGCTTCCCACCAACTTCTGAAACCTTTTTGACGGGATCATGCTTCTTACTTCTTTTACCCTTCTTACTTCCCCATAAGAAGGCATCTTTCTTAACTTCTTTGTATTGGGCACAAGAATTAACATCCTTTGGTGAAACACCGTTAGTTTGCTCCAGGACCTGAGAAGTACTTTTACCAGGAAGAACGGATGACTTAGATTGCTCCTTTGTTGTAGCCTGATAAGTTGGAGGACAATCACAAGCCTCCATTCTAACCGAATGCATGGCAAAATTCAAAAACAAAGATTCTTCTGCACACTTCGATTGATTTTTATGCCTTCTAACCAGCTTTTCTCCCTCTTCAACATCGGGCCTGCAAATCCACCAAGAATGAAAATATGATATCCCGATTACATTTTCCATGGCATCTAACAACCAAAATGAAACACCAACATAAAAATGTAGGTGATAAACAATAGGAATGGAAATTCTAAGGGCAAACATAATTGCCAAGTACATACCCTGTACTCAGAACAAGTGCTTGTCCAATCCGATAAACAGCAATGGATAATCGGGCCTTTGAATAAGGCATTTTAAAGATCTGCTTAAGAATGTCAGCTGGAGCTATCACGTCTATTTCATCTCCATAGTCAACTAAACCAGAGACAGCAAGCGCTTCACATTTTCTGGTGAGGTTTGAAGCAACAGTACCCCCATCCCAAGGTAAATCTAAAACATGTGAATGCTAGTGTCATCCAAGTGATATCAAAACTTTAAGAAAATAAAATTAGAGGAAACTTGCAAGATTAGTCAAATCTAGAAAATATTATAAATATGATCACTTTTTTAAAAAAAAGATAGCAAATATAGTCATTGTTATCAATGAGTTTTTTTTTTTTTTTTTGACAGTTGTTATTCATGAGTATTGATACATACTGATACTTTCTTATAATCTTGTTTTAATAATACATAATACTTTATTAATGAGTATTTATTTTTGGATGAAGAATTAATGAGTACATAATACATAATATTGTATTAATGAGTATTTATAATACAGTATTAAAACGTATTAATGACTATAGATGCAAATACTCTAAATTTTGACTATATTTGTAATTATTTTGTAAAATAGCTCATCCAATACAACTTTCCTAAAATTAGAATGATGCAATGACATTCCTAACTAATTCAAGGAAAATTTTAGAATTTATCAAGTCCTATTGCCCGATAGAGGGGAATGGAAGTTCCAACAGAACAAAAGCCTGCAGACTTGCAATCACATTACCACTAGTTGCAAATTAGCATTCTAAGCATAGGTTTCGACTTAAGAATTGCGTAGAACTACTATATCAAACTTAACAAATGTCTCGCGTCAACACAATAAGCTATATCAGAAAACTATGTTCGAGCTACGCTCCAAGCAATGAGCTATATCAGCAAACTTATTAGCACTACAAATAAATGGAAGAAACAAACCTCCGGAAGAACCCTTCGATTGGAGTGCCCCAATGGGAAGAATCTTCTCATGTGAATAAGAAGGAAGTGGAGGTAAATTGAGATCTGTCTCAGTAGGAATCACTCGATATCGCGGAGCAGTAACCCTATGACAAACAAAATCGACCACAAAACCAAATCAAGATCAATTCATTCTAAAATCTAAACAAAATAAGAAAATAGTTCACATGATCATGATGAAAAGAGGTTGGATACGTTTGGCGCGAAGGAACAAGGGCAGAATTGAAGGCATGGAATTCTTTATCGGTGGGAACGGGGATGGAACCGCAGAGAAAACCAGCGGCAGGTTTTGGTCTGACTATTTCGAGTTTCCCGACACATTGAACCTCCGGCGAGGAACCCTCCGAAGACGCCGGCGATGCCTCCATGGATTAAACTCCGACGCCGATGAGATTTAGGGTTTAGAGATGATGCAGCTGTTCCGACAACCGGCGTGTCTCTCCGTCCGTCGACTATGTCATTTACAAATAGTTTTTCCTTTTAATTTCATGTTTAAGCACTTCTACGAGTTTCCATTTTATTTTTCTTCCAATAAATAAAAATTAGGTTTAATTATGGGAGTTTTCTTTTGGTAGCAATTTCTTTTTTCTATTTTAATTATTGCATCTTCCAATAAATATTTCATTCATATATAAAAAATAAAAAAAAGGTTTTTTTTTTCATATTTTAATTTTGTTCATCATTGTCTCTTTATTGAAAACTATCTATGTCTAAAGACAGTTTATGGTACTAATTGAAGACTATTTGTGAGATTGATTGAATATTATATTTGAACTCATGGAAGAATATAGAGTGTACTGATGTCATTAATTGTATGAACTTTTTCATCTTTTTACTAGACTCGTCCAAAGTTTTGATATGTATGAAGTTCTTATAAATGTTGATATTCATGGAATTTTTTAAGTTTTTTTTTTCTTATACATGAAAATCTCCAGGTCCCTCCTTAAATACACATATAATTATAAAAATTAGAATTTAATCTAAATAATATATGAAATAGTATATTTCATTCTTAATTGTTAATGAATTTTTTTTTTGTTATAAAGATAATGAATTAAGTACTTGAAGTAACTATTCATGTGTAGCTAACAAGAGCAATAAATTGACGCTATAAATGTAAGTCTATGAATTTAGATGTCATGTGTTTTAATTTCCTAACCTCAAATATTGATAAACTAAAAAATAAAAATAATAAAAAATAAATTAAAAAATCTTATCTAAATGATGATATTTTTTTGTTCAATCAATCACTTAATTTGCACCATTATCATTCACACATAAATGGCTAACTTTCATATATTAGTCACATAAATAGATATTCTTTTGACTTGATAAATAGCTTATGTTGCCAAAAGAAATAAGTGGGAGTCTAGCATTTTTTAGTAAAAATTAGGAGAGGATGATCACAAATCCTACACAAAAGTACTGCACTCAAATAAATGAGAGGCAGATATTGATTCTTATAATTGAATGTGTCAAACTCGATTAGAAACCAACATGCTATTGTGAGTCTGCCATATTTAAACACTTTTAAAACATATATTTTCCTAAAATATTTTCATATAAAAATGATTCTAATTAAAATTCTCGTGTTTGGTTATATTTTCGTTAGAACATTACATTTAAAATTAATAATTAAAGTGTAAAATTACCAATAAAGGATTTCCAATCCATCCTTTTCACTTTTTGGATCTACCAACTTTAAAGTTGTTTTTTTTTTTTTTTAATACAAATTGGGGAGGAAGATAAACACTGAGAATGCTGCTGTTTCAATTAACTTTAAAGTGAAAAAATGATATTAAATCAATGGAATTATTTTGAAAATAATTTTATGTTTTTGTTACTTGTGCCCTCCGAAATCACTTAAAAAGTTATTCCAAACCGAACAAATATTTAGACGATAAAAAGTTTAAAATTTTACAAACGTTGAAAAAATGATCTAAAAGAGCTGTTTCTTTTACACCACTCCACTTTGTAAACAAGCCTTTGAAATTGTTGCATGAGAATTTTAAAAAGTGATACAATTGGCATAAAGTTAAAAGGAACAAAACTCTTCTTGAATGATTCTTTTCTCACTTTTTGATATAAGTTAATGACAAAAAGAAGAAGATAAAATGCCTTACAAAAAAGTAACAACAAAAACCAAATAGATGTGAATATGAGAATATTTTAGGACAAAAATGTAATTTAATAATCTTTTCTAAAGATGTAATAGAATGAAAATAATATTTTATATAAAAAAAAAAGCCTATTTATATGAAGCCATTATACATATGTCCCTCCACACATTCACATTTGTGTTCATCTATCAAAATTATTTGGGCACATCTTCCTAAGAAATGAAGCCACTAAGTGTTCTTTGCATTTGTATTCTCCTTCTCTTTCTCATGCAGGTATTAATTATATACTTAATATATAATTTTGATTAAAATATCATTTTGGTCAATATACTTTTACTTTTATCCTATTTTTATTTTTGAACTAGTTTTTATACTTTCAAAAAAACTTAAATTTATTTTTGTGGTAAGCTTTTAATTTTTTTTTTTCTCAAAATATGTTCATATTTTTCGCGTTGCTTGTATTAAAATCATTAATATTATTATACCAATTTCAATTACGATAAATTTCAAATTAATCATATGAACTACTTTGAAAGTACAAAAAAAAGGACAAAATTAAATAAAAGTCAAAGTATAAATGACTAAAATAACATTTTAAATTTATAATTTTATATTTTAATCACTAATTACATATTAAAAAGTTTTGTTTTTCTTTGTATATTTTCTTGTAGGGGTTTTCAGAGTCTTCCTCATCTTTCACTTCTGTGAGAGTTCTCCGCCACCTCTCTATAGCCCTTATTTTTATCACCTTTAAGTTATGAAATTCGTTGGATTTATATTTCGTAATTAAACTTGGATGGAAATTTTGAAACATGAATGATTAGATAAACATATGTTGAAGATAATCCTTATACTAGACTAATAAATTGGAGTGATTTTGGTTTAATGGCAATTTAACATGGTTGAATCTATCGAAATACAATATTGATTTTGTTCGCATGAACACGTGAGAAACAGATTTTCTATATGGGTCTCTCTTTTATATAAATATAAAGTGAAGTGCTAAGTATCGAGTATATGTTTATAGAAATGTTAGATGTTGGTAAGTAATTTTGACAAACCAAAAGTTTTTTTTTTCTTCAGTACAACAACAATATTTAAAATTTAGATATTCGAGTCTACAACTTAGAGAAGTCTACTTTGACAACAAATCAAGAGTTAATAGATAAGAAGTTTGAATTTATGCTCCATTTAGAGAATTCATATAATTTTGTTTATTGAATAAATTTGTGATTCGTAAAAATTAATGTATAAATTAGAATTTTATATATATATATATATATATGATGTCGGTAATGAACAAATAATTTCACAATAGAATGTAAATTCACAAATCAAATATCCTAAAATATTAGAAAAACTTGATAGACTGTTTCCAAAAAAAAAAAAAAAAACTTGAAAGACCAAAAAAATCGGTGTAAATAAATAAATAAGTATATATATATTGAAATAATTGATGTAAATATTTAAAACAAGTTTACTAACAAAGATTTGTGTTGGATTCAGGTAGATGAAGGGACTACAACGGTAGCTCTCACCAAAAAACATCATTATCTTCCGAAAATCAGTAAGTTGTCATGTTAATTACATTTTTTCTGTTAAATTATAAGTCCATTTTAAAAAAACCTCATATTCGCATCTAATTAATGTATAAGTTTAGAGACAAACAAAAAGTTAAAAAAATCATTTTGATCTCCATAATTTCCAATTTGTTTTAATTTAAATCATGAACTTTTAAATATTCAATTTTAGTCAAAAATTTAAAATTGATACAATTAATAACCTTAAAAGCTAATTTTAATCGAAATAGATTCAATAATAATTTCAATACAAGAAATGTTAAAACGTGAACACGGTTTTAAAATATGGAAACTAAAATGATATTTTTAACACGAAAAGAAAAGAAAAGAAAAAGTAGGGAGATTGATTGTTGGGTTTGGGAATGTGGATTGATCAGATTGCAAAGATGCATGCTCAAGGCGATGCAGCAAAGCGTCAAGAAAGAAGATATGCACGCGCGCTTGTGGAACATGCTGCAGCCGCTGCCACTGTGTCCCGCCCGGCACTTACGGCAACCACCAAGCCTGCCCTTGCTACGCTCGCCTCAAGACCCACGGCAATAAGCCCAAGTGCCCATAAATTTATTTCTTCTATACTATTATTTTCCATTTTTATTTGGAGCTGCTTTTATGGTACTTTTATTGACATTTACTCATTTTAAATGTTAATTATGTCGTTAAATATTTTAATTCGATGGTTTGTGTTGCTTGTTATTTGTATAAAAATTACCGGCCTTTTTAATTTTCATTGAATTATGTCAACAATGTTTAAAATTTGGCCAAAAATAGTATTCCAACGCCAAAAAGTGCATTAGCTTAAAGGTATCAATATGTTCTCATGACAAAAAAGTCATGAGTTCGAGTCTCCCTCTCTTTATGTGTTGTTGATCTAGAATATTTTTTTATTGAAGAAAAAAACAGACATTGTGCATGAGTACAAGCAAAAAGGTAGCCAATAATTTTGTTGCATTCAGGAGGCCACTTAGAGTGAGGGAGAGAAGAAGTGCTTAGTTAAATAACATGGGGTTGAAGGGTACCGAGTTTACTTGGCAAAAAGATTGAAGACATGGATCAATGTTGAGAAAAGGGATGCTACTTCCTTTTATAATTATCTTTATATTTGCAGTGTTCGTGTTAAGGATGCTAAATTGGAACGGTGGAAAGGTTTTACAACCTTTATAAAATAGACGAGTTACTCCTCTCGTGACCAATTAGTTTTGAGATGAAATTATATATTATCTAATATGCTATCATAGACCATTAAACTCAAGCGAGTATTCGGTCCAAAAAATGAAATTAAGATTCAATCCAAGAATGGTTAATTCACAAGACATATTAAGGATCCTGCAATAGGAAGGTAAAGTGGTCTAACAACCTTCATAGGACAGAACCATTTTCTCATCAACAATTGATTTTGAGCTGAAATTTCATACAACGAGTACTTTCAACATTATGTCATGTGTATATATAAAAGAGCATAGAGCATAAAAAAAAAGCTCAAAGGGGATAAAGAATTTTATAGCTACTTTAGTTCCAAATGAAGCTTGTAGTCACGCAACTTCATGCACCAAGCTATTGCTCATCAATCTCAATTAGAAGTTGCGTAAAAACTTGAAAAATAACTTGTGGCGAGTTGTTTCAAGAAATAACTTCATTTACTTTTTAGAACAAAAATTCAGTAAATGTTAAGTATGATATAAACTACTCTCGAACTTGTATGTCATGTAGTTTACAAGAATGGACAATTGCTTTGCCCAAATTAACTACTTCATAGAAGTGTTTAGCAAGACATCTTTTTCGACTGGAAACTATTTCTTCAAAAAAGAATGGAAACAAAACTAAATAAAACAAAGACCAGGAAGCTTTCAATTTCTATTCGATAATATGAGGTTCCAACTAAAACCAATTGGTAATGAGAGAAGTAATCCACATTTCTTATATAAGTGGTGAACACACCTCATCTTTTCAATGTGAGACAAACTGAGAATAACCAACAATTCCCAAATATGTTCTTAACAGTTCAAGTCACCAGATAAGGTTATAGCAACTTAATGTTAAAAGAAAATACATACAAATGAGAGAGAGAGAGAGAGAGGGAACGGAGTATTCATTTATGAACATGAAAATAATGATCCAAATAACTGATCATTCAGACATGATTTTAAAATATAATTACACATAGTTTTATTTTAAGCGGGTGTAGCAGGATCAGCTTACGCGTACTTCGACTATGTTCACATGACAATAATCTGACTCTACTATATTTGGTTGTCAAGGTAATTTGCATGGAATTAATTCCTAGGTAGATGGTCATCATGGATTAAACTCAGAACCTCCAAGCATTTTAACTTTTCCAAGACTCTTATTTGATCACTAAGGTCCCGTTTGATAACTATTTGGTTTTTGTTTTTGGTTTTTGAAATTTAAACTTATTTTTACTCAAATTTCCTACCATATGTTCCATCTTTCTTACAATGTATTCATTTTTCCTTAAAAAAGTATGTTGATGCTAACCAAATTTCAAAAACAAAAATAAGCTTTTGGAAGCTACTATTTTTTTGTTTCTAAATTTTGGTTTCGTTTCAAAAAATATAGGTAAAATATAGATATCCAAGTAAGAAAAAATATATGGTACAATAGTTGTTGTAAGCTTAAATTTCAAAAACTAAAAATTAAAAACTAAATGGTTATCAAACGGGACCTAATTTAACCCATTATTGGTTTATAGGTAGCTTTATATATATGAATTATGATTGCTAACAAGAATTCTGAAAAAGAAAATGTACCTAGAATCGAACCCAACATCTCGTGCATTTTGCCATACAGTCTCCTTTACAATCAACATTGTAACCCAGTACTTTGGGATTACGCAGAAGAAGATTTCTGAGTGATTTCCCTTCAATGCCCCATTGCTTGTCCAATAATTGAACGTTAATTTTCAGCTCCTGCTCAAGATTGCAGCCAAGAACTTCTGGGAATTTTTTTAGCAGCTTAGAGAGATCATCTTCAGAAAGGTCAAGTGTCCTTAGATAATTCAGTATGTCATTAACAGTTTCAATATTTGGGACTTCCTTCTTTCTGTCTTCGCCCCAGTAAGGTGAATGAATGTGGCCGAATGCCTTTCCGAGCATCTTATCTTGCTCCTCGACACTGAAGCTCAACACGGACAGAGCTGACCGACAAGCTTCCCATGTCTTCTTATCCTCGTCACTTAATACCAAGCTTTCAACTTGGGCAGCTGAATGAATTCCCCACTTCCTGGTATAGGGACTTTGTCTTCTCACATCCTTTACCATATACTTAGCAGGATGATAGGAGAAGCTCACATTTGAACATACAACATCTGGTTTGGCTGTGGCAATGCAGGGCTGCAATGAGGATAAGAAAAAAATTTAAAATCCTGAAAGAGAGTTTATAAAATTATTTTTTGAGCAATAAGTAACAATAAGAGTGTGAAGTAATTTTTTTTTTCTCTCTGATGTGTTATTCCCATCATATTAATTCATGATACGAGGCAAAAACTGCTACTCACAGTAGAAAAGCCAAGGCGAGTTGCAGAATCAACTGTTGATATGGGAGACACCAATGATTTTCCTAGCATCCCTGTACCATATTAAGACGCTCAGTAAGAGTCGGCTGGATACAAAGACACTTAGTAAGAGTCGGTTGGATACGTGAACCTACCAATTTAAAAATGTGACTATCATGTAATACACGTTCTACTAACTCATAGACAGACACAACTCATCTCTGATCTCACACAAGCCAAAGTAAACTTAGCAGTAATGAACAAGTATTTTCGATCAAAAGGTTAGTGGTTCAAATCACCCTACCATCAATTGTTGATGAACTTTATTTTTATAGAAAACAATACTTTCATTGATGTGTCATGTGGTTACAAAAAATGGGCAACTAAGAAACAATGTCAATTAGCAAATAAGAAACTAAGACTATAATTACAAAAAGGCTGAGAACTTTTGCTCCAAAATAAAGCTAAATGAGAAATAGAGTCGAATAAAGAGTATTTTGAAGCTTGTCTGTCATTGAAGAGAGTCATTCCGATTCAGCCAAATTTTCCAAAATATAGCAGCAACGAAATTGGGCTCAAAAGAAAAACTTCCATTACACACAGAAATTTCCTCCAAGTCTTAAAGTTTGAACAGATATAGAATTTGAACCAGCAATGAGTTCCATTCATACATGGAGAAATTTCTATGAAATACACTTTTCAAGTAATAAAATTTCAACCAATATCTTCCCACTCCATCTCGATCGAAGAAAAGTGGAAACATATCATCCTCAAGAAAGTACCTGGAATTGAAATAGGAAGTTTTCATAGATTTGGAGACGGAGTGTAGAGTTGAATTGAAGAAAGTACCTGGAATTTGAGAGATTTTGACGGAGAATTACTCGCAGAGAGATTGAAATCGAAGCGGAGGTTGAAGAAGAAGGAGGATCAGCCCGTGAGAATTAGGTCGATGCGAACCACAGATTGGCTGAGACTGTCTTGACCTTTGGTTGCAGCCAATAGCCATGTTTGCCTCCATTTCGAACCCACCCGGTCCCTTTCTTTTCACATCGTTAAGTTTTTTTTTTTTTTTTTTTAATTAAGTACTTGAGGGTTAAAATGGGAAAGTAAAAAACTTGCGAACTTCTCGGAGGTATCCGCACATACTTTTCATTTCATTCGTGGGACCATAATCCTCACATTTTCAATTTATCATTTCTCTTATTAGTCATGACTTTTTTTATTGTTGATGAATAATGATAAGATTAATTTAAAATTAGAATATATTAATAAATGAATTATTTTGATATTGAGGCTCGGAGATGGAGTACATGGACATCAAAAGCCGTGGAGAACAATGGCACACTACTGGCTGGTAGTTACAAATACTTATCTTCAACTCTGAGAGACAATGAGCTTGACCTTGTCGAAGGATTGATAGTTGACACTAAAAGTGGCGGAATTGGCTTTCGAAATCATTCTGTCCCAGATGTATACAGTCAGTACGGGGTTGAATGGGAGGAGGATATTCTCTGGATGCAACCTGAGACAGCATGTGTCGATACGAACTTGACCGTCTCTCTTACAGCCTCGTTGAACGGTTTTGGGACATTCGAAGCTGATCTTATCGATCGAGGAGGGTTTTCCAACTTGCAGAAAGTGAGCCCCTACTACATGGCTCCCAATACTACGAGGGACTATGTTTTTGCAAACGCCAA
>JBBMKA010000015.1:364846-390613 GCA_037833695.1 Sechiopsis laciniata | reverse complement strand
GTTAGTGATAGAAATTAATGTGCTATAAATGAATTATTTTAGAAATTGTGCTGCAAATATAATACAAGAGGTAGAATCTGATGCTGATAGTAAATTCTCATATATATATAAAAATTAAAAAAGGAAAAGAAAACAAGGATAGGGAAAGGAAGTAATGGAAAGGAAGCTGGTTGAGTAAATGAAAGAGTAAGAGCAGTTCGGTTGATGCTTTGCATGAACAAGGGTGCAGGATCAGAAATGCATGAGAGCCCTGGTAGTGAATTCTACCAATTGATCATAGTAGCAATCGATTTTAGAGGAAATTCAGTGCCCCACTCCACGTCAACAATTGAAGACTTAACCACAAATTTCAGATGATTTTTTTTTCTTCAAGAAATGAATGAAGCAAGTAGTAGCAAACTACAGGAAGAAATGTGAATCTTCCTTCGTATTTCCATTGTTTGTTATTGATATGGTATCATCCAACCAAATGTTGGAACCTTTTTCAGCCCTGTATTATTGGTCAGCAGAAAAAACTATACTTCGAGATTTTGCAGACTTCCATGCAATTGACAAGGAAATGGTGACAGTCTGATAGACAAGTTCCCAACCCCGGCTAAAGATGAGCTACATGGAACAACCAAAATAAGGTCATCTAAGCTAGACCTAAAATAAGGTCATCTCCAAAATCATGTAAAAGGGTAGGAAGTACACAAGATAGGTTGTCAGATAGAACATATGGAAGAGATCATATATGTTAATCGGTGTTGTTCAATGTTCAGCCTCATGGACGACATCCACTTTCAAATTATGATGAACAAAATATTCAAGCATACCTAAGAATGGTGTTTTGAAGACATTCTTGTTTACAAGTGAAATGAAGCTTGAACATCATACGTGAATGGCCTCCTCTTATATTTATCAGACGGAAGAAATTAAAAATGTTTTATGAAGCTATGGAAAAATAAGAGCTCAACGTATTTACCTTAAACATAATTATGCTAGCCAAAATGGTCAGTGATGTAAACATCACATAGTATGTAGGGGATACGACAGCTGTGTTGTAAGTATCAAGAGCCTACAATGATAAAATAACATCAGAAAATTTAAAATTATTTTTAAAAACACAATCAGGATTCAGGATGGTAAACAAAAATGAAGTAAAATTTTCAACTCTCAGTGAATCCGTCCCAATAGAAATTTCTATACACAGTTAGCTAATATAACAAACTAGTCTGACTAGTTCTTCAAGAAAGTAAAAAGCATACAGATGAGCAAATTTCTAACACAATTGGTGGGTTTGATGTTCAATAATAACAATACAAATGAGCGATCATGACAAGCAATTTTGAAACTCTTCACAGATGATATTGGACGTTTTTTTTTTGTCTTGAGGGAGACATTGTACTATCTCTGACGGCATATTTCATGGTTCATTTAATAGTGGCCATGGAATGATAATTTCATAATTGGAAGTCATTTTTCAAGCATATGTGACTAGTAACCTAATGAAATTTTAAATTACTTCAATATAGGAACTTTGGATTTTAATGACTTCACTTGATAATTGCACACCAAAACCTTACTAATGACCATAACAAAAGTTTCAGGAAGTCATTTCACTGTTGCACTAATAGTACAAAAGGACTTTGCCAATTTCCACCCATAGAGCATTCTGGAAATACCAATCACCAATGTATGTCTACAATAACTAATTTCATGCTTTCGAATATAAAGATGGTTTAGATGGATTCTTCCAGGAAATGGATACCTTATTTAGATAATTCATTTGAATGATCACACAAGTGATGACAAACATTGTGAAGGCCCAGGTTTGAGGATACGTTAACTGATTCATTCCAGAAAATGTTAACTTCAGGGCAATTCCAAGTGCTTTAACACTCATAACCTGTCAAAACGGCTTCCGAAACTTACATGGATAGGTGTAAAAACTAAAAGAAGAAAACACATGAAAAACTGACTGCATACCGAAAGTGAGCCCACGATAGAACAAACCCCTATGTAGACCATCACATACGTCTGCCCATAACGAGGCACAAAGTGGATTATGAGTATGAGAGTTATGGCGATCATCAAAGCAGCATACGAAAGGAAAGCTACATAAAACGTGCACAAGTTACATTGCCAAAAGAACCCATCAAGGTATTTGATATTCACATAAAAGTTTTTAAAAAAACTACACATGGTACTAGAAATAGGATGCCATGTAGTGTATACCTGGTTCTGTTGCGAGATCCCACACTTCCTTGACAGATTCTATCTCACACTCTTGAGGTGCATGCAGAACAATTGTTGTTGAACCCACAACACATAATACACAGCCAAGAATACCAAAGATGTTTAATCGCTCCCTTAATATAATATGAGCAAGAGCAGCACTGCACAAAACATTCCACAAAATGGTCAAACCACAGTGAACGCGCCCAAGCGCTAACATCAACAATATTGACAGTGGACTCTTGCCTGATAATTATACTCAGTGCACCAAGGGGAGTTACGAGAATAGCTGGTGCAAATGCATAAGCTGCAAAATTAGCAATTTCCCCTATAACCACTGCCAAATTAAAAATATTACTATTAGAATACAAATCATTTGAATGAAATATTTAACACTCCAGGTTTGAAGTAAAGTAAAAACATTTCAGCATAATACTTAAAAAAGAAATGCAAAAAGGAGATCATAATGCAACAAAAATTCTCTAATAGTACAACTCTTACTTCTTACTTGTATATAAAAAGTAAAACCCACCTATAAAATTGAAGGCCAAATACAGAACAGAAAAAGAAGGGAAACTGAGAGAAGGGAACATTGTCTAACTTGCAATAGAAGAATGATATATTTTTTTTATAGGAAACAAAAACAATTTCATTGATATGTGAAAGAGTTACATTGGCCTATCAAAACAGGCTATGATAAGAAAATAGGGCCGGGGAGAAACGACGTGCACAAACGGATACATCTGACTATAAAGAACGAAATAAAAAGCATGAAGAACCAATAAGTATATACAGAGGTCATCTTAGTCCAAACACGCACACTTGGAAACATATTCGTATCAAAATAAAGAATAAAATTGTCTAGAATCTATCCGCTAAACAATGTGCTTGCCACCGAGAACCGGAATGGTAGAGTAATTGATCATCTACGAGTTTATAATGCTACAGTTAGAGTAACTTCAATGTTACTTCTTCTCAGTGACATATAATTCTAAAAACAGTTTTGTATCAACAAAGCCCTGCAATACATCAAAACACAGAGGCAACCACATAGATTTGAAAAAAACGTACTGGTTATCATGCCAACCCACCATAATGGTTCATACAAGTAAGAATAACCGCCAGCGCCTGCCAGGGAAAAGTTGAGAATAATAATTAGGGCAAAGCGACCTCGATCCAAAAATGAATTGATAAAACCAGCAAAAACTCAAGACATTTATGAGAATCGAAAGAAAAATGCAATGTACCTGCCCTAACACCAGAAGAACCAGCAATCTTCAAGCCTTTTTTCTTGATAATGAAGCTGGCACCAATGAAGAAACTGGAAGACAAAGCTAAGACCAAACCCTTGATGTTATCAGTGGAGATACCCTTGTGAGAGTCTGAGCTCTGTGAACTCGAAGCCGGCCCAGTAATCGCCATAGATGAAATTGGAGGAGCAGTTGAGAAAAACTCATAAATCCAAAAGGTTCCATTCCATAGGACGATCCATGCAAACTCAATTTCCCCCCATCAAATCCGTCGCCATTAGCACAATGAACGTGGTTCGAAACCCGAAATCATCCGGGAAAAAAAAAAAAAAAAAAAAAAAACAGAGGGTTCGATGTCGATGGTGCTGAAATGATGAAGAACAAGTTTGGATTGTTGAGCGATGGAGATCAAGAGAGAAAGGAAGGATCGATCAGAAAGTAAGAAAGAAACTGTGCAATGAGATCTCTCTCTTTTGGTTTCATGCAACTGCCAAACCGTTATGCCTTTCCACCCACATTTCGTTACTAAATATTATTATACTCTTCAGTTATAACATTGTTTAAAAAAAAAAAACAAATTTATAATTTGACGCACATATTTTCGTGGGAACTTTCATGTATGTAAAAAAAAAAAAAAAAAATTATGAATAATTTTTTATAAGAAATCTATGAATAATAATTTTTTCTATAAGAAATAAATATGTCTGATGACTTCAATCAATAAAATATAAAGTTTTCAATCAGTACACATAGTCTTCAATTAATGTCATAAATAATCTTCAATTATTGTCAAAAATAGTTTTCAATCAGCTCAACACATAGTATTCAATCAAAAGAAGATAAATGATAGAATTAGAATAGACAACAAAAAAACTTCAAAAATTATGTTATAAATGAAATATTAAAAACAAAATACTATAATTAAAATAGACAAGCAAGAGGTTATCACCTACAATAAATTTCCTAATTTCATTTTATTACATCTCGGTTTAAATTACTTTTTTCTTTTTTAAATTCAAAACAATTGAGAATTTACTCATAATCTCTTCACTATTAAATCAAACATCATACCTTAAACTATACTAAACTTTTGGTTTTTTTTTTTTAAATCTAAAGATGAATTTTATAATTAACCCTCAAAGTCATTAAGAAGTAACGTGGTAATTAAAGACATGGACTTTAAAGTTGTGTTCTTTTCAAGGTTTTAAGTTCAAATCCACATAAAATATTAATTTGTAGACAACTCCTATATCTTCATTTCTTTAATGTCTTGCGTCTGACATAAGAGTGTGGTTACCCTAAATACACTAGAGCGAAACTTTGATTTCCTATTTTATATTTAAAAAACCCCTTAAAACTATTATAATTTAATAAATTTTTTGAAATTAAAAAATACAATATTATTAAAGATCCAAATAAAAAAGGTTCTTTTTATACTTAATTTTTGTATTTGAGACTCGAGAGTCAAGAATTGAACCTTAAAATAAAATTAAAAGAATAAAAAGAAAATTAATTTTCAGTTAATGATGTTATCTACTTCCATTGAAATTTTCATTGTTCCGCATATCCTTTATTTTTCATTCTCTGATAGAATCCGTCCGTACTAGAAATGGCCGAAGCGAGCGCCAACATTGGGGTTAATCTTCCGCCATTGTTGAACTCTGCTCCGCGTTCTTCCTTACCGTCAAGAACTCTGAAAGCCGAGTCGCGAATGGCGTCCAAAGCCGATGCGTGGAGAACGAAGCCATTGAAGCTAAGTGCCGCCTCTGTGGCAACTTCTCGTTCTATTTCTGCGGCTGTTAAAGAAACAGAAAATGGACAATTGCAGCCAAGAAATGAAGCCGTTAATCGAAGAATTGGAAGAGTCTTTTTCCTGGACGTGAATCCTTTATGCTATGATGGCAACAGACCTAGTCTGCAGAGTTTTGGTCGCTGGATTTCCATCTTCTTCGAGGAAGTTAGCCACAGCGATCCTGTTATTGCTGTAAGTTTCGTTGTATTTTTTTTTATTGCATTTGCCATCAATAATGGCGAGTATGTAGGCTGTTTATTGATTTCTTAGTTTATCTGTTTGCTTCTATTTTTGTGCTGTCGTACGGAACAATTTAAAGCTACAAATTAAGCGAATGAGATGGAGTAAACGTTATCTTATTTGGGTGATTTCTGGAAGGTTTCATGATTTGATCGCTTTGATTATTTATAACAAGGCAACGTTGAAAATTTAGGAAAATTTTACTTGATGATTGAAATTTCTTGTTAAATTAAGTTATGGAAATTTCATTGATTTGTTGTTTCCATCTCAACTTTTGGTTCCAAACTTGATACAAACAATTAGACAGGAGTATCATAATGAACTGAAAATGTGGTTCTAGACTCTATGATTAGTGCCATTGATATAACTAGGAAGGAGTATGCAGCATCATTCTAAATGTCTTTGTTCAAGTGGTGCTTTCTAAGGTTTCTAGGTCATTTCGAAATTTGGAAAATCGAGTCTCCGAGAGGTCTATTTGCTTCCATAAGCAAGTACTCGTGGAAATCACAAGAACAACTGTTAAGCGAGAATAAAGTAAGCCGTCCCGCCCGCCCTACTGCTGAATGGTGCTTCTAATGCAGGAAGGGAGGTCAGAAAGTGGATCTCATTTGCTTTCATGGTGTTTTGGACCCAATGCTTAGTGCAATGAGCAAATGTTAAGATCACACTGTCACCTTTTGGGCCTAGTGCTTACTGCTGAAGTGTTGAGGAGATATTCATTTCTTTTTTAAGTGTAAATGCTTGTTGAAGTGTAGTGATTTTCGCATTAAATTCCGCTCTTTGTTTTTTTTTTTCTTTTTACGAATCGGAGCAACGAAGGGCTAAATCTCAGTGGATCGTGGCAACAAAGCCACTATGCCACTTACAATATCCTGACTCTTTAGTTTGAATAAGTTCAGTTCGTTACTTGGGAGATGGATGAACGCAACCATGTATGCTGCCATATGATTTACTTTTCAATTTTCCGTTGTGTATCAATTTTTCCCAACTTTAGCTACCCCATCCATGGTAGCTTTGTAACTGAGGAATTATCATATTCTTATTTTCATTGTCAGATAGCTTGATATTTTAGCTTGATATTTGCCTTCAAGTGAGACTTGTTTTTATTGAGTAAATTTCTCTTAATAAAGAAAAGGCTATCAGAGTCTGTAGTAGGCAATATTTCTCTAACTCTTCAAATTAGTATTGGCTCTGCAGGTTTTTGATGGGGAAGGAGGTAGTGAGCATCGCAGGCTGTTGTTACCCTCGTATAAAGCGCATCGGATCAAATTCACGAAACAATCATCTTCACAAATATATACAAAGGGAAATTCTAGGTCATATCAAATGATAGGAGATGCTCTCAGAAACTGTAATGTGCCAGTAAGTGAAGTTTGTCTAAATAGTGGACTATAGCTAATGTAAATTGTAGAAAGCCGACCAAAATTGTTGCTGTCTGAGTATTAAATTTTGAAGGGATGTATGTTCTGAATCGTTAAGACTTATCTTTTTCATGCTAAGAAGCTATATCTTGCAGGTTATAAAGATCAATGGTCAGGAAGCAGATGATGTTGTTGCTACACTTGTGGAACAAGTTTTGGGAAGAGGGTTTCAGGTGGTGATAGCCTCTCCTGATAAAGATTTCAAGCAGTTGATTTCAGAAGATGTCCAACTCGTGATACCTTTGCCAGAGCTCAACAGATGGTCCTTTTACACCTTAAAACACTACATAGCGCAGTATAACTGTGATCCGTGCTCTGACTTGAGTCTTAGTAAGTACCCTGAATGTAAAAACCATTTAGCTCAGACATATTTGATATTTATACCATTTTATTATCACAAAGAATGACAAGTCCTTCAGAATATATACATGTGCAATTGTATAGCTGAAAAAAACAGAATAAAATTAATGTTGAAGTGTGATATATATTGCATAGGATGCATTATGGGTGACGAAGTGGATGGCGTTCCGGGAATTCAGCATGTTGCTCCTGGATTTGGTCGAAAGACTGCATTGAAGCTCTTACAGAAACACGGTTCGTTGGAGAATCTACTCGGTGCTGCTGCAATAAGAACAGTGGGTAAACCTTATGCGCAAGATGCACTTACAAAGTATGCTGATTACCTGCGAACTAACTATAAAGTTCTAGCCTTAAGAAGGTGAATCCTTTCCCTTCATTTCCCTCCTTAACCTTATGCGTGTGCTTGAATTGCAGCTAATTTCATGGCTGAACTTCAATGCCTTTTTGCTCATATTGTCATACAGAGATGTTGATGTTCAATTTCAAGACGAGTGGTTGGCTGAAAGAGACAGAAAAAATGATTCGACAATTGTATCCAAGTTCGTAGAAAATGATGATAGAAACTCACTTGTTCAACCATGGAAACGAGTCTAAATCGCGTTATGGTTGAATGCATACAGGTAAAACTAGCTTAGCCTTTGTTAGAATTATGGTTTTATGATTAGAAATACACATTCCTCCACACTGTTAGTTTGCTGAGGTGAAAAATGTATTATTCCTTTTCTTCTCATATACTGTGGAATTAAGGCTAATATTATAAGTTATATACAATAGCAGGGGTCTAGCAGTACACTTGTTTTCACTCTAAACAAATGTACCATATCATCTGGTGAGTTCAAAAAACTTCTAATCTAACTTCCTTCTATTTGCCTCTCTAAATTGATGGTGAATATAGAGTAGTTACAAAAGAATCTATGTTGGGCTCTTCAATTTTAGGCCATAGCCTAGTTTATGGCCGAGTGGTGAAAGAGGTAGAAACTAAGAGATAAAGGGTTCAATCTATGATGGGTCACCTAACTAGAAATTTATTTCCTATTTAGTCGACATTCAAATGTTGTAGGGTCAAGCGGTATGTTCCGTGACAATAGTCGAGGTATGCGCAAACTGGTCCAAACAGTCACAGGTATAAAAAAAAAAGAGTTGTACAGGGTCATGAAAATAAGTTAAAAGATTATCTTAGAAACCTCTAGAATTTCTTTCCTTCCATAAAAGCCAAAGGATGGCTCTTACTAGATTCTACCAAAGAAAGCTGATGATTTGTCTTTAAAATCATCAAAATGATGTTGAACAATAACAAAATGATGTTGAACAATAACATTTGGATCTTGGTGAATGAAGTATAAGTAGGTTGAATTTTTGCCTAAACGAGCAGATGGATTAAGTAGTCGATTGAATAAAACATGGGTTGGGAACCAATTTAATTCAGCTTGTTTGAAAATTTGCAACATCCAATCAACTATTTAACTTGCATCATCAACAAAAGACAATAGATTATCGAATTTATACATGAATAACTAATTGTCACGGGCTTAATTAGTTTGTGATTTCTAACATTAAATTCTAATTTTTTCTAAATCATAGATTGAATTTATAATTTAATCATTAGAAAAGTAGTAGAAAGAATGTGCTGAAATATATACTGATCCTTAGGGAATATCCTCTTAGAGACGGACAACCCTAAATAGCAAAAAATGGTGATTGTAAGTTACCTCCACTTATTAAGCCATATCATCTTATCCATAGCTCTTTGATATTTCCCATTCAATCAATTCATTCTCCGATCAAATACACAGTTGAAAAATAGGAACATTTCTCAGTTTTTATAAAAATGCATATTCTCCACCTAGAGGTTAGAAGTTCAACCCTCACCCACATGTACATATTATTGAATTGAAAAAAGGTCAGAAAAAAATGGAATATGTATTTTTATGAGGGGTTTTTCTTAGTACTTTTTGGATGATTTAGCTTGCTATTGAGACCAAGAATTATTAACTACTCAAGTTAAAATTATAAAGTGAGCTCCTAAATGATGCTAAAACTAATTGAGCTTTTTTAAATTGAGGATTTTTTTTTTTTTTTTAATTGAGCCTTGACTAAAATTCAGTTGAACCTAGATCATCATCTTATCCAACATTAAAAATATGAGAAGTCATTAATTACCATCTTCATAAGTAATATGAATTATTTTCTACTTACAAATTAATTTTGAGGTAGAAATTCATGTTATCTAATATAATATTGAAGTTCATTGTGAGTATTTGATTCAATCCAAACGAATATCGGTCCGATAGTGGCTTAATTTTAGTTAGATGACTTTCATGAATTGAATTTATTACATTGTTAAGAATCATTAATACGAACTAAGTTCATAACAATGAATTATTAATATATAAATGATATATAAATATGAATGAATGTGATAATGGTACGTAAATGAGACCTTTTTTAGTTTAATAATTAAGGATCAAGAAATTTGAATCTATGACTTGGCATGTATAAATGTGACATGGGTTAAATAGTTGATCTTATTAAAATCCGAGTCATTTAAATTAACCATTTCCAACTTTTTTTTATGAATAAAGAAAAAAAAAACAAAAAACCAAAAGGCAAATTTGAAGTAATATATTTAATTAAGCGTGTGTTGTTTGGCAGGCCAGGGAAATTATATGTTGACTGAGAGATGGCCACGCTTAAAACCACACAAAGCACAAAAATCTCATTTCTCTTATTTCCATGGATTTCCAAAACTGAAGCTTCCTTCAAACAAGCTTCCATGGCGGTTCTTCTTCCTCATCTCTTCCCTTCTCTCTCACTTCACTGTAAATCCAAAGACAATTCTCTCCTCTTCTCTCACATCAGAGCTTCTTCTTCGTCTTCTTTTTCGTCTCTCTCTCTCACCAGCGTTCACTCCCCTCAGAGCCGCCCTCAACTCGCCTCCCCTTCTACTTCACCGGATTCCCACTCCGATGACCGGAAAGACGACTTCTATGTCAACCTCGGCCTCGCCGTCAGGACGCTTCGGGAGGATCTTCCTTCAATCTTCGCCAGAGATCTCAATTACGACATTTACAGGTTCTTTTCTCTCTGTTTCTAGGTCTAATTTCTGTTTTTCTGCTCGTTTAGGTTTTCTTAATTTCTAGGGTTTTGATTGTTTTTAGAGACGATATTACGTTCGTTGATCCTCTCAACACGTTCAGTGGGATTGAGAGCTACAAATTGATATTCTGGGCGTTGAGATTTCACGGCAAAATTCTCTTCCGTGAGATTGGGATTGAGGTGTATAGGATTTGGCAGCCTTCGGAAAACGTTATACTCATTCGGTGGAACTTGAAGGGCGTTCCTAGGGTTCCATGGGAGGCCAAGGGTGAGTTTCAGGGAACTTCCAGGTATAAAGTGGATCGAAATGGGAAAATCTATGAACACAAAGTGGATAATTTAGCATTCAATTTCCCTAAGACACTGCAACCTGCTGCATCAGTGTTGGATTTGGTTACTGCATGCCCTGCAAGTCCCAATCCCACATTCTTGTGGGGAACTGAGGATTTGCATTGTTCTTCATGGGTGGAGCTTTATCAGGCAGTTTGGAGAACTGTGGCTGGAGAAGGGTATTTGATTACACAGGATGGGTTTCTTACATGTTCATAGTAATAATATATATTATACAATCTATGCCTTATAATATATAGAATCCACTTAGCCATTTTGTTTTGTATTTGTATTTTCACAATGATTTATAGCAAGCCAATAGAGTAAAATAAAAACAGAAATTTGGGTTGGGAGGGGGGCACAATGGAAATAGAAGTCACCAAATTCTAGAATGTCTTACTGTTGTGTCTCTGTTCTATCCACAATATTGTGCAGGTAATGAAAATATTTGAGTGAATAACAATCATTCTTCTTTATATAGATAAGTGAAGTGAGATGCAACAGGTATTCTGGTTTGTTTTTTAATGTGTTGCTTGTAGCATAGATATCCTAGGAATTTCTGGGTTTATAATTATGTATATAGATGATATTGTGTAAATTGCAACTGGTTCTTTTATTGCAAGTCTTATGTATCAGGTGCTAAAAGTAATGGTGAAGGAGTTAATTTACAGGTAAAATTGTTTTACATGTCTTGAAAAATAGTCTCTGAATCTACTCTAAAATGCTGTTGACAATTATGCTGAACATTTGAGAGTATTCAATTTGTACATTAGGATATTTATCTTGATGGAATCTCATTTAGAAGGAATTGTGGAAGATTTTTTTTTTGAACAATTCCATCACAGAATCTCCTGTTCCCTCAGAACCACCTTTACTAACCTCAAATGGGGATTCCACAATGCTCAACATTTGAGCGATCACAAGCTTTAAAGTAGGTCCCATCACCAATTTTATAAGCCTTGGAACTATACCGTACTACAACATTCGCTTTCCGAACCAACAGAGAGTGTGCACAACTGCTATAAGGGCGGCTTCAACTGACAAGTTTTTCTCATGGAGAGATCCGACGCTGTGTTAACAGTGTCAAAGCCTTTGGAAAGAGCTTATTTTCGTAAGCAACTTTCTGAATATGCCGAGCTCGATTTATTTGTCCTGTCCCAAGAGAATGAGAAAGTTGCTTTGATCTCTTCCAGCTCATAGTCTATCCCCTGAAAGAATTCCCTCTCATAAGATAAAACTGGCTGTTCCTATTTTTTCCAGTGAACACTCCCTCTCATTCTGCACTTCTTGACACCTTACAAGATGGGCCAGGATGGATGTGTAAAGTTTGAGATCAACTTTCTTTTCTTCATACATGACTCACAACTATGGCCTGAGAATTAAGTTAGTAGTTCTTATTCCAGATGGTACCATGAACTGAAGCCACCTCAAGGCCGAATCGACATCCGCTTACATCAACAGAGAATCCCATGGCCTTCCATTTCAAGTAAAACTTTCGCAGCAATGTCGATAAGCTTCATATTAGCAAGGAGTATCGATAAAGCGATGGACGTACTAAGCCCAAGTTTGAAACATGCAATAGCCATAGAGTTGGTAGGTTTCATGGGCAGGATCTACTTGTCCTGGAGTGGGAGGAAATCCATATAGATATAGAACAATCAAGTTTGCCTGATTTAGCATGCTCCAACTGCTGCTGCATTTCCATGTAAATCTCCATCATCTATCAAGCCTCCCAGCTTTACCCATAGAATCCACAGTTGTTGTACAAACATATAGGCTCTGTTTCATCTCTTTGAAAATGCTTCATTGCAGCATCTAGACGACCTGAATTTGTATCATCAACTCAAAGGTATCATGTCATCATGATGTATCCAAAGAACACCTTGCAACTTCAATCCTTTCTTTTATGAAGAGATATCTAATTAAATTTACCTAAATCCGTTGGTTTTTACTTTTGAGTCGATTGATGGTTGGTTTATAACTCAATATGATATCAGAGCAAGAAGTCTCGAGTTTGAATCCATGTTGAGTCATTTTTATCCTCAATTAATATTGAATTTTACTTGATGGACATTCTTAAATTTTCAAGCTCATAAGAGAATGTTTACTCTAACCTATTAACTTAAGTTTGGGTTATATTGATGATTTCACGTAATTTGATGCTCTTATATTTATATCAAACACCTAGGTATAAACAAATTATATGTTTGGGTGTTAACCTTGAAAACTGAATCGTGATCTTCTTAAACAAAACGTTCTCAGCTTTCGCCAAGTTTGGATTGGGCAATTCCTAAAGTTTTTTTTTTTTTTACCACTCTTTCAATTCAAATTAATCGAAATTTCATCTCTGTTTTTTAAGATCATTTTAGAAAAGAAAGAGCATGGGAGAAAATAGAGATTGAAGAAAAAAAGAGAGGGAGAGAGCTTTTTGGAAATGTCAATTATGCCATTCTTTGATCACATTGTGTAATGGTTATAAATATACAATCATCCCAAAAGGTAAAGCAAAATGCAATAATGCGTACAATTTTTAAACTTAGCACTCAAAAGGAGCTTCTATGACATCCATTACCTATATCAATCCAATTAATGACCATCGAATTCAATACTAGAAAATAAATAGAGATGATATAATAATTGGTAAGCAATGGACAGAATAAAAGTAAGTGATGATTAAACATTAACATCTCAGTAAAACCATAAAACCCTGTCTGTTCGAAGTTAAAAGGCAAAAACCTCTCTTTGAAGAAGAAACTGTCCATAAACATGGCATTCTTGCAAATTGGGAGTCCTAATGAGGCCATCCTTCCTATTTTTCTTCTAATTTGATCAGAATCTTATGGTGGGGGTGATGGAAGGGAAGGGGGATGTATTAAGTTCCATGGAAAATGTTGTACACAGTAAATTGACTAAAGGTGGCACAGGTGATGTAATACCTTGGCACCAAAATTTGATATAAGAGTGAAGACGAGCCAAAACCTCGAGCATCGACCGAGATTTCACGAAGAACCAAATGGAAGGCATAGACACAGCTGGTATTGGCACCTGCAACAGGAAAATGTTGTGTAAACAAAAATGCTTACTAACACTAACATTTTGTGAATGTAAATGTGATGCACAAAAAGAAGCTCAGAGAAAAAAAGGTACTGATTTTGGCTTCTGCTTGCTTACCCACTATGCTATCTTCATTTCTTGCTCATGTTCTGACTCCCTCAACCTTAAAAAGTTCTTGAATATTTTCTAATTTCATACATAATTGAAGAAATGGACACTAGATCTTTGTTTAGAGCAGAGCCACCGACGATCCACTTTATACAATCCGAGAGTCTGGTGTAATAAAGGAGGAGTTGAGTCAAAGCCGCCCTTAGGATTTCCATTCCACACAAGAAATTACTGAAAGATGTGATGACATCTTTGTGCATCAGCTCAATGGCAGCTTTCCATCTGCTTGCAAAGTCCTTTACAAGAGGCTCTACTTCAGCCACCGTAATTGGTCGGTCGGGAACAGAACTTAAGTCCTCCGCTGAAAAATCGAATATTTGATAAGCTCATTACTTAAATAAGCAACTAAGTAACCAGAAGTCAGAATAAAATTTGGTCGAGTTCTTACAGCCCCGGGTTTTCACAAACTTAATGAGTTGGCTGAAGTGCTCTGCTAAGAGTTCTTCCTGCATGAAGGTAACTTAAAATAACTTGCAAAGAATGAAGTGAAAGAAAAAGGGGTAGAAGCAGAAAGCATAGTTGATATTTTTTTACCGGTCGAGCTACTTTCCGCTATACTAGAACAGATTAATGGTAGCTAACCTTTATCTCACAAGTTTTGATGATCTATCTTTTTTCATTCAATTAAAAGGAAAAGCATTATGGACACAATAGAGTGGAGGTTAAACAATTTTAGTTATAAACTGCAGCTGCAATCAAATATCAACTATGCAATTACGTAATTGAAAAACCATGCTAGGACATCACAATCAGCAGGTTACTTACCACAAACAAGGCTGTGTTGCTCTTTAGCAGATCCTCGAAGTGCATAAGAATTTTCCCACCTTCCGGACCAGCTTCCTGAAATTGAAGGAACGCCAATAAAATTTCTCATTGAAGTACACTCTTTATAGAGCCATAAACAAACTCATACGGTTCCTTGCTCGAAAGAAAAATTGAAAAATATTCTCGTCCAAGTAGTTCGTTCTATTTTCTAAATGAATGCTTGAAAATTATGTGAAGATCCCTTCTCTCCAATGAACTATTGGAAGCACCACTATTTAATTTTTTTTTAAATAAAGTGGCTGCAGATTAATCAGAAAAAAGGCTGCAAGGCAGAATGAGGATAAGTTGCCACTCATGTGCTCGTCTTTCTAGCTTTATGTGATATTATGGACTGACACTGCATACTGTCATTTTACTTCATTAGAAAAAGGAAAAACTTGAGAGCCGATTCCTACCTTCAAGACAGAAATTGTCATATCGTAGTTGTTTATAAGAAACACCGTCTGCGATTTTGCTTTTGTAAAGTTTTTGGCAAGCTTGATAAGCAAATCATCAATTGCCATTCTTAGCCTCTCCAAGTTCAAATCAAGCTGAAACACATGGCATTGAATTTACACAATAAGTATCCAACTACTTAAGTGGTGAAAACCTAACAAAAATGTGGAATCTACCCACCTGTCCATCTCCATATTCGACATTCAGATGGATAAGTGAAGCTGTAAATTCGGCGTATCGCCTCATGACATAGTGAGGATGGATATCATCCTCCCACAATGTCCTTACATTTGCATTCCTCAGACTGCTGAGATGCATGTCAAATACCATTTTAAAACGAGGCCAAAGAGCAATATTAACCTGCTCAGGATAACCCAACAACCAGGTTATGAAGTTCGCAAGTAAAAAAAAGAACAATTAACACCATGCAACTTTGGATATGAAAGAAATATAACATTCAAACATCTGCAAAATTCTCTCTTAGCTTAAATTTCAATTAAGCTAATGAATTCAACATTTATTTCGGCCCTTCACAAAAGCTCACATGCAGAGGAGATTCTCGATGATGGGCCATGCAAACTGAGGGACAGAAAACCTTGTCCAAATATCTAGAAAGTTAAGTAGAAGTATAATCACCACGTCAAGAAACACAGACCTTGTCTAGATATGAATCCAAGCAAGGTATCCGCCGGCGTGACATGATGAGCTGGACATATTAGCATTATCAGCAAGTGGATATATTATAGGTAATAAAAATGCAACCAAGTGATAGAGGGTGTAGATGCATTGCAAGATATTCAACAAGTTGGCAAGCAGAGAAAAGATCAAATAGAAAACTGAATAAGCTGCTTTTATCAAAAAAAGAAACAAACAAACAAAAAGCAAAAAGCAAAAAAAGAACTGTATATGTTATTATGTTGTAAAAATGTCCTAACAAGGTTGGAAGTAGGATTTTCTAAAAAAAGTATCTGATATACCCTGACCAAGTTGTGTTCAGATGAAGGCGTGTTCTTAAAAGAGAAAAAATGTCCATTTGATGAGTTAATATAAATAATTAGAAATTTAAGAAACTATCTAAATAGTAAGCTCCACATTGACGTATCCTCCTTCCTATCTTCTAGTTAGGGCTTATGTCCCTCATTGAATTAAAATGGAAGCCTAGCAGCAATTCTTTAGTATATTTTTTCTCCTTTTTTTTTATCACAAAGAGCAATTCTTTAGTATAATAAGAATCCAAATAATTTATAATTAGCACCAGATTTTATTTTTATTTTATTTTTTGTAATTTTATATTTAGCATCAGATTCAAGCTAAGATAACGTACCTGATGCTGATGAATTATCAGAATCATGAGCATGAGACTAATTGCATCATAACTGTTTGGAAGAATTGAGTTGAAGTGTTCATCAATGACAGCAAAAGGGCCTGATTGTTTGAGAACAAATGTTGAATCTCGTTAAACCACGCCGAATCACTATAATAATGGAAAATGAAGTATCTTCCACCCGTTAACTTTTCATAAGAAGAAAAGTCAGAAATTGTGCATTATGCATGGTCACGTCAGGCTTCCACAGAAATTGATTCTCATTAAAATTAGATAAACAAGGTTCAAAATACAAAATGAAGCTTTTGTATTCATAAATTTAATACGCATAATAAATTTGAAAAAGAAAAATAGGAATATAAGATTAACAGCCCAAGTTTATTCAAAGGTGAAAACTCGTAAGGGAAGAAGGGTGGTAACTTGTGTTTGTTTTTGGTGGCAAACAACCACTCATAAAACCCTATATCAAACTCTACATCAAACCCTTCATCGAACTTATCACTCAATCACTACCAACAATCCATCTATAAACGAGTAGTTAATTATTTAACCACTACTAACATCAATCCCCAAACGAGTAGTTAATTAACCCCAACCACAACTAATATCAATCCTCAAATGAGTAGTTAATTACTACCACTACCATTAACCCTTCCAATCCTCTCCTCTCCACTCTTTTCTAGCAAATTCAATCACACCCCAAAGGGCTGTGCGTATATGTTTACCGACAATAAGTCGAGGACTTCTATCATAATTACCTGCAAAGATCTCAGAAAACATTGATTCCTCTCCAAAAAAATCATCACAAAATTGATACCTGTGAAGTAAAAATAATTCATTAGAAAATCGACAAACTTGCAACAAATAACATTCTAAAGGTATTAAACAAAGTAAGAGCGAACTGTGAAGTACTCAGAAGTGGCAGTGTCCATTAGAAGTTTATGCAAGCTCCTAAAGAGAACTTCGTAAGAATACTTAATTGAACTGGCTTCAGCTATATGTGGAATCAATGCAGGTTCGTCAATTTCCTGAATGGAGTTTACATCAGGACGTGTAGCAAGTGCAATTAATAAAAATGCAAACTTAAATTAGATGTTATTTAAAATGTGAAGGTAATCAAACTTGTTTTTCCTAAGTTCAAATAAAAGTTCTTTAATAAAAGATGATTATTTCCATCACATATTTTTAATATGAAAAAGTTCTGTTCTTGTTAAAAAACAATCTAACCAAAGAATAAAAATGTAAATACAAAACTATTAGTTCAACCAAGAATGAAGAAAATAAGAAAAAAGGAAATCACAAATTAGAATGCAAACAAGAGTGAGAGAATAGCATGATCAAGGAGGTTACGAGAATGAAGAAGGTAATAAAACCTTTAATATCTTAATTCTATCACCAAGTGCAAAAACGGCAGATCGGTTCTTCAGCGGTTCCCTTCCTCTCGAGAAAAGACCAGAACTTCTAGCCTCAACCCCAATCAAATCACTAGATGTGGCTATGTCTAACAGTAGTTTCTCCAATGCCTGTATGTAAGCGCGAAAATGTGCACTCAAAACCTGAAAATCACAAATATAGTTTCAATACAACAAAAACTCAATACTCAGATAAATGTTTTCCCCTTAAAAACAAGAAACATTTTTTTTATTGATTTGTGAAATCACTGAAATGTATCGTGCAACTGTTGAAAGCCAAATAATGCATGTGGAGTTCAAGTTATCATAAGGAAGATATCACAAACTAATTATTGTTGGATTCCCAAAATACTCCAAATAATTTCTTATTATGCTCGATCCACTTTTACAAAAAGACCCACACACTTCTCCATTTATCCGGCCAGCCACACCAACATCTCTCAAAAAGCTCACCATTCGCTTGAATCAAAACCATTTACTTCCAATCCTTTCCAAACTTTATCTGATCGCAAGGAGCCTATCTTCATTGGCAATAGGAAGAAAACCCTTGTTAGGGGCACTACGTTCTCCTCAAACAAGCCTCACACAGTCACTCAATCCAAAGGAGATTGCTCCTCTCCATGTTCCATTTCCATTGAAGACTCACCAACCATTGAGCATGCATTGACTTTTCAATCTTCCGAATCAATCATTACCAAACCTTGGGGATTTCTTCGAGAATACCTCCGCGAGTCTCCCCGTGAATCAAGAATTGAAGACCCTTCTCTCGAATTGACCGAGCCTTCCTTTTAGAAAACAATCAGAATTTGGAGGACCGTCCTTGAGTGGCAACAGAGTCAAAGATTGAAGTGGAAGAGGAAGTGGATGATGAAGATTTCAACTCAACACTGGTTCTACCTATTATTTTCCATGGTTGACTAAAAATAATCTGCGTATTATGCCTATTTCATCATTAACCCAGAAAACCTCAAAAAAATGGTGTGTTGAGGAATCAGATAGGAAAAATGGTGAAGATGTAGTCATGCGGATTGTCTCTTTCTTTCACTTTCCCATTGAAATTCAGTTGGACTGTTTTTTAGGCTTTAACTTTTCATGTGGTGTTTCCAAGAGGTGGTGCAGTGGTCGAAGGCTTGGGCTTTGAAGCTGTGCTCCCCTCAAAGTCTCAAGTTCGAGACTCACTTGTAACATTAATTTGTAGGCACCTTCAGTGTCTCCATTCCTTCGATGTCTCTCAGTGCCTGGCCTAAGAACGGGCGTGGTTACCCTAGATATAGTGGAGCGAAGCTCTGATTTATCGGTTTCCCCAAAAAAAAACTTTTCATGTAGTTTTTCCCTAGTACTACTGATAGAGTCTGGCTGAGAAATCTATTGAGAGTTGTCAAGCCCAACTGGAAAATGGTGTGTTGAGGAATCAGATAAGACAAATGGTGAAGATGCAGTCATGCAGATTGTATCTTTCTTTCTTTCATTTTCCCATTGAAATTAAGTTGGGCTATTTTGGGGGCTTTAACTTTTCATGTGGTTTTTCCCTAGAGCATCAAGAACCTCACCTATCAACTCATATACTTATAATGCATGTCCTTTCTTCATTTCATGTTCTTTCAACATTCTTTAAAAAATCATACGAGGATCTATCCAACTCCCCCTAATTTTGGGTTAATCGTGGTTTCCCTGCCAATCTCAAGTAAGTACATTGTTAACATAGTCCGACAATTTGCATCATGTTAGCATCAATTATTTGGAACTCCCAGGTAAAAAAAAAAAATCAAGATAACCATGAATTTCCCTTGCATAGAAACAACTCAAACCAATAACCGTAATATTTTGTCCAAGGATTTGAATCAGCATATATCCACAACGGTTTATTTAATTAAACCATGCATACTATTAAAAGAATAAATCATTCTTCAACAATTACCTTGTTCATCGTATCGATATATGCTGTCCGAATCTCATTATAAACTTCTTTGCTATGATCCTTGAGGAAAGAAATAACATACCTACATTATCATTAAGGTAGCAGAATCTGAAAAAAAGTATTTGATGATACCTCAGGTCAACAAAAAGACGCAGAATTATGGAGTAATATTGAACTTCATTTATGAAAAAGAACAGGGGAAGGAATAAACAATCAATGATGGGGCCAACGTTGATTACTTCTTCATTGTGCATACACGTTACAAAGAACAAAGAACAATCAATGAATAAGCCAACAACTAATACAAGAAACACATCAAAATATTCAGCATGTAATAAAATAGTTTGTCAACGATTTCTCTAAATTATATATAGAAAAAAAAAATCAAAATATCAAAAAATCAAAAACTTAATTTTTATCACTGACTGGAAGTTGGCAACAAAATTTTCTTTTGCAATGATTTATGGATTGATAGGGAGGCAGGTCCACAAAATCTCTTTTACCATAATATGCATATACACCTGAATGTAAGATCCACAGCAGGATATCGACAGACATGTGGAATGAGTTGGACTTGGAGCTAAATTGGAAAACTCAACTTCAACCGTAAATTGGTAAATCTGGCTTCTTTTGGAGATAACTATCTTGATGGTGAATAGATTATTTTTGTAGACTCGAATCTTGATGGTGAATAAATTATCAATAGAACCATTTTCCATCAAAACAATAAAGAATAAATTATTGGTAGAATCAACTTCCTTCCTTCTATAAAGGTTATTTTGGTTTAAGCCATTTTGTTGCAAAAGAAGCTTCCCTCAAATTGCATTATGCCTTTGGTTTACTCTCAATGTTTGTGTGGTGGAGATTTTCTCATCCACATTTTCTTTGATTGTTCGTATGCCAGATATTGGTGGTTCATTTTGTTTGAGGTTGTTGATTTACCATGGGTCTTTTCTATCTCCTTCAAAAGTACGTTTATCAGATTATCAACATTCGGAATATCTAATTATTCCATTTCCATCATACTACAATGAAAATGAAAGTATGGGAAGTTCAAATATTAAACATACTTGTACTTCAAAAGAACACTCTGTTGAAGGATCTGGATATTTGTCTTGGGTTTTCTCAGAGCCTGGAGTTTTTGAACAAGGAAGTCAAAGACCTGCAAAATGATAACATGGACAGAATGTATAATTATTTCACAACAGCCTACCATAAACTGATACATACGCACTTAAACGAAGTTTCAGAACTTTCAGCCAAAAAAAATCGCTCCACCTCTGAACTTTCATGGTTTCACCAATGTTAAAGACATCTTTGGTGTTATATAAGTTACAGTAAAACTGGATAGTGATTTCAAATTTTATGGCTTTTCTACTTATTTGACGACAAAGGCAAATTACTAAGAAAACAAAGGCAAATGTTTATTTCTAGAGGAATATAGCTTCTGTGAGGCAAGAAAACAACCTTAGACACTGCCTTCTGTCGGAGTTTTTCAAGCTCGGGTTGTACATCCTTTAGTGCTTTGGAATTTTTTATCATGGGATCCACTTCCACGACCACCAGTTTCTTACTTAGAATCTCAAGACTTCTCAAATATTCATCATTCACCTGGAGAAAGGAACAAAGGTTCACTGGAACATGCAACATAAGCATTTTAATGAAAAAATGGGAAGGAAATATGAAGAGATTCCAATTTATGAGCCACACATTTTGTGCTAACTTACCAAACTCAAGACCGAGTAATTTAGCATCCTTCTATAAGAATGAGTAAAATTATTCATAACAACTGAAGTATATATGCCTTTTTAATTATAAAAAAAGAAACAGAAAACTAAATTAATAAAGACGATATACCGGAAGCACTTCAAAAACAAATTTATAGCAATTACAATAAGAAAATGAACAGTGAACAACAATACCTCTCCATCAACAATTATGTCTATCATTCTTGGCGGGACAATGATCTCTTCGACAAACTTTGCCAATTTTGATTCAGCCACCTGAATAAGAACATAAAGCCAGTAGCACATGAGTTAAAGACAATGTGCAAGAAAAAAATAAATAAATGCATTACTTAGTTGAAACAATGAACATGCTATTCATATTTTCAAAAGAAATCAGCTGCTGCATGAATTCACAAGGATTCTCACTTCAAAAAGTATTGAAGAGAAAGAAGGAAGAAACAAAAAACTTTCGAGGACCCTATAAATCCATTTACTGAGCCCCCTAATCTTTCAGGTCCCTAAACAACCTTTTTATGGGAAAAAATGATCATTTCATAAACGATACAAAATTCAGAAAGGGGAGGAAAGCTAAGCCCCAAATAGGCAACTTCCAAATACTTAAATTTTCAGTTTAATCAAATTACCAATGTAATAAAGTTTTTTCAATCAAGAATACCTTGCGATTCTTGAGCTTCAGACCCATATCCATTGACTTCTCCTGCAGGACCTTAATGTCCGCACTGATAGAACCAATTTCGGCCTGAAAGTTTCAAAAATATCTAATTCATCAGGAAGAGAATCTCAAGGATGAACAAAAGTAAACAAAATAAATCATGATTTTTTTTTTTATGTGGGGGTGGGGTGGGGATGTGACAATAGTAACTAACTCCTTTAAGAAGACAAGAATTAAGAATAGGAATGAAACTCAAGAAGATCAATATAATTCCATATGCATTCAAATTTGGGACAGATAACCTAAAGTCCCATAGTATCTCATCTGACGGGGCGGTAAATCATACAGAGGGAATTAGATGAATAAAAAATATCAATGCATGAATTTTTTTTTTTTTTTTATTGAAAAAATATAACATAATGGATGCTACAAAAAATTGCAACGCATACCATTTCTTAGCTTCCCTGAAATTTTATAATTTATTTAAGGTTTGTTATATTTTACCAATTAGAAAAAAGGTTTAACAAAAAGTATGCATACAAGGACCAATAACTTAATAAACATAAATTTGTAGTAATGCATAAAAAAAAGCTTCACGTAAAAAGCAAGGGAAGGTTCACAATTAAAAAAAAAATCGAACATAAAAGGTAACTACTGTTAATATACTAGTCAATAATACAAGTTCAGGTTGGCCTGGTGATCAAGAAGATCTTGTAGAACTAAGAAGTTATGGGTTCAATCTATGGTTGTCATCTATCCAAGAATTAATTTCCTCCAAGTTTTCTAGACAACCCAATACTGTAGGGTCCTGTGAGAATAGTCGAGGTGCAGAAAGAAGGCCCGAAACTCATGGATTTAAAAGCACTAATACAAGCAGATAGTTGTATGTCACTAAAAAATTCAATCTTACTAGAGTGCCAGACAGCAGCCAAAATACCTGGAAACCACCAAGAAGAGTCTCCATCTGTGATAAAATGTTATCACAGTCACGAATTTGTTCATGGAGCGAAACTAAGTTATCACTTTCCTTAATATATTCCTGCAATGTTAGAACAATTAAAAGTGAGCCCTTCACTGAAACTAATGGACCACAAATATATGAAAAGAAACTACTATGGCTATATTTTCTATATGCTTTCGGCTGGAATTTTGATTATAAAAAAATGATCGAATTTACTCAAAGGAGAATCAGATAATTGAGAAATTCATTGAAGACATCACTTGCTTCACGATTTTTGATCTTATAGTCTTCCCTTTTTTGTGATTATAGTATTACTTCTAAAAAACGATTACAGTATTACTTATCTGGTATTCAATTGGAAATATTTTTGTAATGTTTCGATAGGCTTTTGTAACGTTTCCAAACATCAATATAATATATTAATGAGAGTACAAAAATATTTGAAGATATATATGCAAGTGCATTTTAAAAATAAAATATTAATGAGGACAAAAAGAAGAAGAGATAGCCAATTATGACAGCAAAAATTATTACTTTTGAACTTATTCTTTTGCCAAGGTACTTTTGCAGCACTAAAAAGAGTACAAATTTATGCCCATAACTCAAGAATCCAAGAATGGCATTTTCCCCCAGTTGTTGCTATTTTTGTTATGAAAATAGTGAATCCCAAATACAACTCTTCAGCTTATGCACTACTACAAATTCTATTTGGGATTTCTTGATGGAAAAATACACTTGGTAGACTGCTAGACCGAGCTCAATTAAAGATTTGATCCTTTACACACAATATGGGCATTCGTTTAAGAACGAGAAGAAAGCACTTTGGTGGTTATTCCTAACAGCATTTTGGTGGAGTATATGGTGCGCTCGGAATGACATTTGTTTTATGCAAGAAAGTGGTGGAGTGAAAGAAACAACAAGATTTTCAACAACGCGCATCAACTATTGGACAACTTTATTGAGTCCTCAATTCATTTGGGTTTATATTGTTGTCATCGCTCACCTATGATCTTACTACCTTATTTAATCATTGGAATATCTTTTTGTAAGATGCATTGATAAACTATTTGTATAATTTTGTATGCTAATAAAAAAAAGAAAAAAAGAAACGATGCCAAACCTGTATAGAATCCAGCTCAACCTGCCGCAAATTGTTTTCAACTCCCTTTGTATGCTCCCTCAGTTTTATACCTTTAGAAAGTATGTTTGCAACTACCTGATTAATAAAGAATAAAAACATGTCTTTCAACCTTTTCAAAGTACAGAGAAAAAAGCAACAAAGATTTTAAACCAGTGATACAAATTGATTGGGAGAAAAGACACTGCCCACAATGCAAAATGCACTGACAATGATTGTAAAGCTAAAGCTCTCAATAATACAAATTTTACACCGAAATTAGAAATAACTAACATCATCATCTTTACATTCTTCGAGCTCTTGCTGCAGTCCTTCCAATGAAATGTCATCGCTGTAAAATGGAACAAATTGATACCACAGTCAAGTTTAGTACTTCAACAGTAGAAGCCTAAAAGGTAAAAAATATTAGAACCAAAGAAACTCATGCTATTCTTCTTAACTAACGAAAACTTTGGAAATCGTTTTGCTAAAGTGAACATAGTTCAAATGTCATTCTTAATATACTAACAACTACAAGGTTTGGGTTCGAGTTGCTAAACCCCATATGTACTAAAAGAAACTACCGAAAACTTAGCTATATTTATAAATAAATAAAAACTTAGCCCATTCTCCAATTCTGGTCATCAACATTGTTATGATGGATGAAAAAAAAGTATTGTGTATGCTTCATACAGGAATAAGAAAAATGAGTTAACCTACCTGCACGCATCCTCCTCGACAGTCAAGTCCCCAACAAATGATTCCAAGTCAAATACATTCTTCGGGGTTTTGTTGGCTTCATCGTAAGAGTGACTCTGCCGTACATAAAGAAGCATAAAAAATATATATATAATACATTCGATGTCTAAAATTGAAATGTGGTCGAATTTGTATTTGGCTAAAACTACAGATCAAGATCCATGATTAAATATCGATACATATACATTCATAATATTCGCTCCTGAAAGATCTTGAGCCAACACTAACTTCCTCACTTAACGTACTAACTTGGTTGAATGAAAATAATTAGAACAGAGATTAATTTACAATACCACTTGATCGATCGCGGCATCGGCCATCCCGTCCGAATTGGCCAAGAATGCTTAACAGACAGTCCGCCAACGCGATCTAGATTCACAACAAACCAATTGGGACATGGAAATAGAGAGTATGAGCTTCTTACATTCACAGTTAACGATCACTAAATCACAAATTACCATCGAGATCAAGAAGAAGACCGGTCAATTTTTAAGTACACAAATACAGAATTGCATCTCACTGAAAAATAGTAGCTAAATTCACACTGACCCGGCGCCTGGCATATGTTTTGAGGATCTGGAAGAGATTGAGGATAGGATTGTTAGGGTTTCGCAGATCGGAGATGGGTTCGAACACCGGAGCCGGCAGAGGCGATTTGTTCTCCGATTTCTACAAAACAACTGGACGT
>JBBMKA010000015.1:354583-364746 GCA_037833695.1 Sechiopsis laciniata | reverse complement strand
ATTTTCAAATGAGATAAAAGTTTTATTTCCTTAATATTTAAGGTGAATAATTCAAATCTATAACCTCTATCATAATATCATCGGGTTGATCTCTAATTCCCGTTAATTAGTAAAATAAAGGAATAATAGTTTGTTATAAACAATTTTTTTCCAATGTTTCCATTTTAAAAACATTAATGCATACACATATTTGTACTAAGCCCTTACAAAATTAAAAAAAAGTTCACAGACAAGGGATCGATCTAATCACAATTGGACAAAAGAAACAAAATTATGGTCACATATTATAAATGAGTAACCATGAAGTTAGAATTCGAATCTCTCGCCCCTAATTATTTTGGAATTGAAAATAATAATAATAATTGTATTATATTTTGGCAATTAATTTTTTTCATTTTTTGTATTCAAACATTTGGAGATTGGAATATTAGAATATATAACTTTTTAATTAAAATTTTCTTTTCTATTATATATGCATACCTTTTTAGTCTAACAATAATATTAAAAGAGGAAGATTGGCTGCACCCACTTTAAAAGCCACACAAAAAAAAAATTTATAAACAAAAAGGCAGTATAAAAAAAAAAAAAAAAATCGTGGCTCTCAAAGACCCACGTCAGCGACATCATCCATAGGAGGAGTGCAGCCCAAATCTTCCTCATATTAAAAATTATTTAAAAAAAAAAAAAAACATAACTCAATTACTATTAAACTAAAAAAGTTAAAATAATGATTTAAACCAGTATAAGCTAAAATCAATTTAATTAGTCACGAAAATTATACCGACTTTTCTTTTTCTTTTTCTTTTTTCTTTTTTTTTAATTCTACAACAATTGGTGTGAAGGATGATACCCATTAGAAGCCTCTGATTTAAAATATCCAAATAAAAGAATCACATTTTATAGTACTCATTGTGGAATCATGTTTGTTCAAAGTCTTTCACAAAAAAAAAATTTAAAAATTAGTTGCCATGTTTACTAATTATTAAAATTATGTATTAGTTCTAAAAATAAGTATTATAAATATAATTCTTGTCCACGAGTATTTTCAGTAAACGAAACATTCAATTAGAAAAAAAAAAGTAGCGACTTTTTTATTGCTCAATCTAAATAATATAAGACTACCACAATTAATATAATTATTTGAAACAAGAAAGAAATTTACTAAAAAAAAATATTGTGCATTCACAAGGATTGAGAGCTTTGACTGTGAAACTGTTACTAAAATAGTTTCTATGTTAGTTATTATAACAAGTTATAATTAATATCATCATGCATCAGCAAAATCATATAAAAAAACGACATTATCGCAAAACCAATCGATGATGAAAAGAGTAACTCATCTATCTCATACATGGTAGAAGATCTCCTCACAATGTTGAATCTTCAACATGCTCCTCAAAGTGGCACCAATGTTGATTTAACCAATATATTTCATTTTATTGAGCCGAATACTTTCGTGAGTTAAACGAGCTTTGATACTATATTAGAGGCTCCATCCAAAACTAACTAGTAATAAGAGTAGTAGTCCACCTAACTTATAAATGTCAGGAGATCTCTTAACTTTTCTAATATGAAACAATGTGAGATCCTCAACCGATCTCACATTTTCTAATATGAAATGAGATCCTCAAAAATAGTCTAGGATTAAGAGGTTCATGTCTCTCCACCCAACATGGAACAAGACCAATACTGTAAAAGTAATTTCCTTCCTTTCAAACATATTAGGTAGGTTCCCACACATGTGAGGTGAAAACAAAGCAAGCACACATTACCCTAAGATAGGTGGAAAACAGTGTTATTAACAAGTGAAATATCAGTATCTATTACCAGCTCAAACAGAAACCGAAGCAAAAGTAACTATAAGTTGCAGAAATCCGTGAGATCCTAAAATACAACAACAAAATAAGTACATCAAGAATTCTCATACCTATCAACAATTCATATGCATATACGAACAACTTTTGATTCTGCCGTAAATTTTCCGAAAGTGTGAACTCAGTCAAGGCCTTCGGAAACACTTCAACCTCGTTAACAACATTGATATTTGATCGCCAACACAAGCAATGGCCCAACCAGCATACCGATATAAGTGTGCGCCCATGACTTTGAACTAAAAAAAGCACTGATACTTGATCTAATGGTAAAAGATCTCCCTTGCTAATCACCCCATTGCAATCATTCAAGCTCCATGTAACAAATACACTAACTCTCAACGGACACAAGAAATTCCATTACAGACAATCAACCAAATGACAAACAATATCAAACACACAGCAGCATCAACAGCAAGGGCGATCCTCACATGTCGCCACCACTTCCTCCGGATACTTGAGTTCGATCTCCTCAATGGATTAATGTCTTTCTGCACCGGAATTGAAGACCCCGATCCACCCTGATTACTGGATTCCAAAGAAACCGAATCAGCCTTCAAACCTCTATCTGTAGACTTTCGGTGTTCCTCCATCTCAATACCTCTCATTGTAATCACATGGTCTTTTCCCTTTTTCTTCTCTGGTTTGCTCAACTTCCCCAACAGAGGGGCTTTTGTGGAAGCCAAAACGTCGACTTGGCCATTCACATTGCTCGGAGACGGAGATAGGCCATTGTTCGAGGAGGGGGTTTCGGCCATCCAATCCTTAGTACTATGGGAGACATTCTCAAGAGAGGTGATTAAATTACGAACTGCAGGCAGTAACTTTTCCTGCACACTAACGGAGTTCGCAGTTGAGAAACTCCCTCGAGAACCCTTCTTTGTTGCCTTTTTGAATTCATCTCTCAACTGTTCTAGAAACTGAAGAAGAGCCTGATTACCCACAACTTCATCAGCAATTGCAAAATAAATATAACCTTCTTTCATCAAGAACCCAAAAGTCTTTTTACCCAATGTCTCAAAATACCACTTGTGAAAGGGAGGGGCACTTTTCAAGCATAAATCAGCCAAATTTTCAATCTCCAAGTCCCCACTACTATACACATAGAGCATACGTTCGACCATTGAAACAGAACAGTAGTAAATTTTTCGATGATTCGGATCCATTTGAAGGATGGAAAATTACCAGAAGATTCAGAAGCAACTCCTAGAAATCAAGTCTAAACAAACACAATTTCACCATCCACCTTTCTTCCCAAAGTATCTCAAATTCATCAGTCTGGCCTTTTGAGCCACGAGATTGCAAGTAATTTTGGCGATTCGACCAGAAACCAAACAAATTGCAAGTAAATATACCGGTTACAAGGCCTAGGGACAGGCGTGGTAACCTCAGAATTGTGAAGGGAAGCTCCGATTTCCTTGTTTCCAACAAATTTTACCGGTTACAGATCCAAAGCAGTTGGAGAAGAGGCGACGGAGTTTCACTTTTTTCTACAAATTCAGAAAAACCAACTTGTTCCGCTAGGTTGAATATTCTGCCATTAGAAGATTGGAAAACAAGTTGTGCACAATCGATTCAATAGATCGTCTTCAAATTCACGAACTGTTTTAAATACGAAACAATACAAAAATCAACAGTAAGAGAATTTCAGAAACCGACTAAAGTAGCAAATAATCAAACAAAACAAAAATCAAGACCAAAGCAGTAACGATCCAGTAAATTCTTGAAACAAATAAACAAATAAACAGCCAGACTATAAATTCCTGAAATCTAGTAACTAAACTGCTTGGAGAATCGAATCAAACATTCGATACAGCACAAGTATGAAAAAAATCATTAAAAAAAACAGAATAATCTCACCTCTGTCAAATTTCCACCGCCGAGAGAGAGATCGTGAAATTTCTGTATGAACAATAACCAAAATCATGGCCCGAACCATTCAGAATCTCATACAGGAAAGATTCCGGAGAGGAAATTTCGAAGAGAGTTTCCAATTGGGACAAATCGGTAGCTTCCAATTTTTGACTTGCCCGCTGGCAGGAAGACTTGGCTGGGAATTGAAAGAATCGGTGAAGATTTTTTTCACTTTTTGGGGGAATTTGGAAATACGTACGCCTTTGTATTACCATTTTCGGACGTTCTTAATCATTTGCAATGTTTTTTTTTTTTTTTTTTTTTTTTTTTTAAGTTAAATGGTTTAGGGTAATTTTAAAAAATACTTTAAATTGGGTCCTAGGATAAGTTTTTGTTGAATTTTTTTAAAAACAGATATAGTCTCCTTTTCTATAAATTTTAAAAGGTAAGAAACACAAACAAACATGGTTGTTTCCTTTATAAATTTTCTTTTGGTTTTTAAAAATATGTAACATGCATTAAAATATTAAAAAATTATAATAACAAATTTACATGCTCTAATATAAATAATACTATTATTAAAAAAATAAGTGAATCTTAATGTGAAATTAATGACAAATTTAATATGTTATCTCTCACTCGAATCATTTATAAAAAATGACGTGCTTTGAAAAATGTTATGGTTTTAAAATATTAATGTGTAGTTGTAAGTCATATATTTTTTTGTCCAAACAATCACTTAACTCATTCTCATTTTTTACATATGAATAATTAATTTTTATATATTTAATTTACCAGCTACTACGAATAACATTTACTACTTTTTAGATATTTATGAAATTATGAGAACTAAATTTTAATTTTAAATCTCAAACAACTAAATTTTAACTTTTTACGAATCATAAAAACTAAATTCTAATTTTTGAAAGTCTTAAAGAAATAGTTACTTAAAGTATAAAAATTAAACTCAAACTTTCTTTAAATGAACTCATCGATTAAGTATTTTTTTAGTACATGGAATGAAGTTAATAATTTTTATTCAACTTTTAGGTCTTAATTTGTTGAACAAGTGGCGTTTTGCTTTGGAAGAAAGAATTCTTGTGTTTCCTTGGGATGGAAGGAGGGAATCGGCATCAAAGTGGCCAAACAATAATGATTCAACTATACTGGATAGATTAATAAAAACTTTAATTCAAGTAAATTGAACGCATATATGTTTGTGTTTAAATTATCTTAAATCAATTCTCTTGCCTCACGTAGGACTTTATTTTAAATTTTGATTCTCCTATTTTTCAGACGAAAAAAAAAATTGTTGAAAAATCCTTGCAAAATATCCCTAGTGTAGACACATTTTTATCAAAAAAAGAAAAAGAAAAATAAAATAAAAGACAGAAAGAAAGAAAGCGAATAAACTTTGGAGTATACATGCAAGTAGAGAAGGATAAGTTGAACTTTCTAACCAGAGGCATCACAATTAATTCAAGATAGGCACCAAAAACAAGTACAATAAATCAAATGTTTCTTAAAAAAACAAAGAGAAAACATGTTATTGAATATACCACCTAACATCATTAAGATCTTGAAAATGAGACATTACCTTTGTGGTCCATTTAAAATTTGGATAAAATTTCATTTTTTGCCCGTAAATTCCTTATTTTCTCTTTTCATAGTTCATCAACATTTAAGATGACAGACTTGAACACATGATCATCATAAATCTATATAAATTTTAAGTTGATTGGGCTTATATTCTTTGGGCTTTTGGCTCCTTAATCTCAGAACTTGCAATTGAAAGGTTTATAGGTATTCTAAAAAAAGGTTTATAGGTGAAGTAATAAACAGCCCACCTCTGATCAAACTTTCAACCAGAAAACTGTATTCATAACATGATAAAGGGAAGCAACTGATAAACAGATACCGAGCATCGACCGCGCGCGAGTTATACAAAGAAGGTCACCGTGTTAAAGCGAGTCGCCAAGTTTCCAGGAGATGACCATTCCTGGGATTCTTCAATCAGTTATCCCTTACCTTCAATCCCACTTCAGAGATGAGGCGATTTCTTTGGGCTCGAAGAAACAGTGCCGAACTTGAGGACCAAAATCTTGAAACATGGTAAGAACAACAAATATCCAATGCCCATAATAAATGGTGCAGCAACAAGCCATCCCAATATCTGTCAATATTGAAGAAATTTTTTTCATCCAGTTTATTAATTGAAATGAAGCAACTGAACAGAACAACAATGACCGAACTAACACCGCATTCAAGCTCAAAAAATAAAAATGAACATATTAGAACTGGAAAAAATAAAAATGAACATATTAGAAATGAAAAAAATAAAAAGTATCATATCAGAACTGAAAAGGTTGGGAAGGAGTGTTTGGAATCACTTTCCAAGTGTTTAAATACACTTTTTTAGCACTTAAAATCCTTTTAAAAGTACTTGGAAATCATTCCAAACAGACCATTGAGTGTCTGCAAAGATTTAATTGTGAAATAAATCAAAAAAATAAAAACAAAAACTTGGTTAGTGACATGGTGTTAGTGTTGGGTAATAGACATTGATGTATTTGATCACACCTTATTGCAAGCACAGACAAGGGATGATTGGTAAGGTTCTCCAGATTACTTGGCAGATGTATCATTTAAGGAAAGAATGAGCAAATAAAGATAACTGATGTTCATTTAAAACCCTATAACAAGATTACTGGAAAAAGGGGGAATAGAGATATACAGAGCGCAAATGACTGATAAAAATACAAGCAGTTCGACAAGTTGAGAGAGAAAAGATGTGAAACTATGTTTATCCATCTTGTCTTTTCACTAATTTTTTATATAAACATGAGTGTCTGTGCTAGCTTGCGAATGCCTTGACTAGTTTCAGGAGACAACTTCCTAATCTTACTACTAGGAAGTTATCATGACTTGAACTCGTTCCTTTTAAAACCTTTTACAGTTACCATTTTGCCATTGTTTAATGGCATCCAAGGAACAAAATGAACAATACACGAGTTGCATCTTAACATGAGAACTCTATTGTCTTCCTATCATGAAAGATAAAATGAGTTTGTCTTTGTTTCTGCGAAAGGGTACATAAGTTGTCCATTCACTCCATTGTCTTCCTACTATGAAAGCCTCCATTTTGATGCACGAGTTTGTCTTTCTTTTTTGCAACCGGGTACATGAGTTGTCCATTGACATTCATGATTCACTATAATGTGTATATTCCAAGGAAGTTGAGTAAGACTGTAAGAGGTGTTATTTGCTACCCCTATTCTAACATCATGTTGAGACCGTATAATACGTATGAAATTCATACGTGCCTCAAGGCAAGCGCAGATATATTTTTATGTGAACCTTGCTCCTCTCTTCTTTATGCATATATCCCCCGTCCCTCCCCCTTCTCCTTCTCTCTAAGTGTATACAATTCAATCTGCAACTCGTTAGCAAATTATACACTCGAATAAAAATCATAACAACAGTCGAGTAGAACCTTCAATCTTGGCAACTATTTCATTTGTTCAATCTATCAAGTTTTCATGAATATTTTGGCACCAACAGTGCCAAAGTCTAACTTCTCCAAGTCGTAGAAATTTTTCACAACCTCATACCCTCACATTCTCCTTAAAGAGATCTAAAAGGTAAAATTATGAGTTTTACCAAGAAAGAGTGAGGAATTAGCTTCAACAAAACATCAGATGGCTTCTTATGTGTACAAGTTGAGTCAGCTGACAACTATCTAAAATCGACATGTTACAAAAAGTTATCTAGCTTCTTAACCCAGGTTTCAATTCAATTCATTAATCGAAGTATTTGACTAAAAGGTCATCTTATAGTCTAAGAGCAAAGACAAAAAAGAGTAACAAAGATAACCTGCGTGTACAACACTAATATTAGCTTGTAGAAACCTTACCACATGAACAATACTCAATACTACTTCATGCGAAGCTTGGCCAGTAAGAACTTTCTTCAAAGCATCAGATGTAAATGGGAAACGATCTCCCCCGGAAATGGCTTCACCAAAACGCAAGAAAGGCACCACCAAACTTCAGAGCAGAAAATAACTCGATAAATAAGGATGAAACATCGTTAAGCCTCTGACTCATAAATGTATGCATACATAAATAATAGGCAAGTTTTCTTATTTATAACAATTATTTTTCCCTATGAAAAGGAATATGAGGATAAGATCCAACTCTCCACTGGGCAGTGTTCATTTTTATAGTAATGTAAAATACTTAACGCATACATATAAGTACCTCAATTCTATGGGAGTAACAATAAAATTAGTAAGCATCACTGTTGGAGCGTGACAAAGAGATCCAAGAAATGCAATTGCAAACCCACATAGAAAAACAGGGATCCCTGTATTAACGAAAGATAAAACGTCAAGCTAATGGCAGTACAAGTACGAACTTCACATACCATTTTAACATATATATACTTGGAGCTAACCACACAAACTGAAGCAAAAAATTATCCTGGTATTTCTAACAGGTTCTTGCGTAAGAAGTTGTCTGGTGACAAATGAAACAATAACCAAGAAAAATAACAAGAGAAAAGAGCCTACCCAATAGACCTATCTAATACCATGTATCCTTAAATTTCTAAATTGTTTTCGTTTCTATCTAAAAGGAATATCAATGCCCACTGGTCCCTACATTATGCTCACCTTTTTCTGGCTTTTGACCTTTTGCCAGCCTCAAATGTTCTATACTGGTTCTAAGACTAGGTCTGCCTGGGTGTTTATATTTACTTAGGGATTTAAATACTACCTGCCTTTAATACGAACAATATAACAAATATGATTGAAGAAACAATGATAAACAGGGAAATACAGAAATAACCAGGAGAGTAAAGCTTCCACCCTTTCTTAATAAGAACTCGACCTTGACCGCATTAAAGAACTTCACATCTTGAGAAACATAATGCAGTTAAATGTGAAAACAACAGAGTAAATTAGTACAGTCCCTCTATTGTAAATGCTGTATATACCACATATAGGAAACAATCCTAGGGTTGTGCCAAGAGCTGCAGACAATGCCAGTTGCTTCGGCTCTGTGCCCCTAAAGAAACAAAACAAACAAGAGAGAGTACACAAATTTTAGCAACTTCTTCGAGGCATATCGTCAGAAAATTAAGTGAAGAACTTTGGAAATTGTATCTCTTTGACAAACCAATTAGCAAAACTGCCAAAAACAACTCCTAGAATCCATGAAAAGAGAGGGGTAGACTCTTATTATTTTTTCTATAACCAGAAATCAGAGCTTAACCCCACTATGATGGAGACACCTGCACCGGTCCAAAGGCCCCGACCCCAGAGACAACAAGTGATTTTGCAATTAGGCTCGTTCATGAGTTTCGAATCTGGACCTCCAAAGGAACATCCAGACCCCAAACCTTTGTGAACAAGGCTGCCTGGGACTGTGGGGATCTTGAAATTAATGAAACCAGCAGTTCTCATGTTTCTTCTTGGGTATATTCATAATTTCATCCCATTCCATACTAAATCACAAGAAATTCAAAAAAAGCATCGAAACAAGTACAAGCGGTAAAACACCATGCAATATCAGATCCTCAGATTATAAATCCCAAGCCAAATTATACGAAATGAAGAACAGAGTTCGTCAAATTCAAATTAAAACATAAATAAAAATATTTCACAGTTCAAATGCAAATAGAGAGAGGAAGAACCTCTGGATGATTTGGAGGAAAGGATCAACGATCTTCCGGTTAAACCAACTGGTCGGACGAGTATATCCTACAGTTGCCATCTTCGCCTCCAAATCAATTGAACTTTTCAGAAACCCTTGTTTCCTTCCAGAGCCTCGATCGAAACAACAAAAATCAATGGATCGAATACAGAAATTTGTGGGAAGTCTATTGATCTTCCAGAAAGAAACACGAATTTTTCTCTTCAACTAAGTTTGATTGAACAATCGTGAAAGAATGTAAAATCTTCCAATAGTATGATTCCTTCCTTTTTCCAGGAAGTCCAGAGAATCCCGATGATTTTCCTGATATCTGTTTGGAAGACCACCGCCGATCAGATTGACCCACTTCATAAATAATCTGATTTAATTTTTAAATTTTGCTATTTTAAATAAAAATTTTAAAAATTAGATTTAAGTCCGAATGATTTTAAAAATTAAAACATAGTTTTAGCTTGATAAAAACCTAAAAATAGTTTTTATAATTCTTTTTTAAAAAAAGTTTTTTTTTTATAATCTACTTTTTATGTAAATTAAATATTTAATTATTCATGTATCAATAATAAAATTATGAATTTAATAATTTATATAATAAAAAAAAAACATATCAAATATACATAAATAGTAAAGTTACTATGTATTTAATTTACGATAATAATTAAATTTTAGATTTTATAAAATTATAGGACTAAATTCGATCTTTTTTCAAATTATAGAAACTAAACTC
>JBBMKA010000015.1:336060-350824 GCA_037833695.1 Sechiopsis laciniata | reverse complement strand
AGATTGAGATTTTATGTTATTTTGCTGTATCATTTGCTCACAATTTTTTTTCCAAAACCCTTAAATTAAATAAAGCAAGAAGAGTGCAGGGCTATCCCCAAGGGGTGGTGCAGTGGTTGAAGACTTGAGTTTTGAGGGTATGCCCCCCTCAAGGTTCCAGATTCGAGACTCACCTGTGACATTACTCCTTCGATGTCTCCGGTGCTTGGCCTAGGAACGGACGTGGTTACTTGTTTCAAAAAAAAAGAAGAGTGCAGGACTGGCTTATCATTTCCTTAACCACCTAAGTTTTGTACCTAATCCATCCTATTATAGAAGTCTTTTAATATAATATATAGTCCTATGTCGATGATATTTGGCTTAACATAGTTCCAATTTACTTTTTGTATGTGCTTAAGGCTTTCACTGTAGTCTGCCTTACAAATCCATTCTCCCTTTGTATTTTTTTTTTTTTTGAAATAAGGTAACCATGCCCGTCCCTAGGCAGCTGTTGCCTTTGGATTACTTTCTCTTGAGAATAGGTCGACTGAATGAACTTGATAGCAATTCTTGCATGCTCAATTTAGTATTGGGCCTGTGACCACTTGTTGGCAGTGTTACTTCATCTGCTGTTTTCTCAATTTGGCTGCAAATTTAATTGTAGTTCTGTATTCACTTTGTCCTAAAACATTAATATTTTGGGCAATCTAAAGACGTTTTGATGCAGCAAAAAGTGAGTTAAAACAGCTCAACGAGGATGCTGAGCGAATGATGCGGGCAAAGGGTGAAATATGCTCCCAGATAATAGAAAAACAAAGAAAAATAGCCTCTTTAGAGTCTGACATATGTACACTATCACAGGTGGTGTACTATCTGTTTAGCCACTGGTTTTAATTAGTGGTACATAATCTCTATTTCATCATTACGCATTATTGACAAAGATGGAGAAAATAAACAAAAAAAATTTATTTTCCTTCTGTTTTTTAAGTGCTAGTATAGAACTAGCCGATTATATACGATTATGGAGTTGTGAACTAAAATGGGAAGTCGTATTTCCTGTCCCTCCACACAGTTTTCTCTTGGCTTTCATCGATCAGTTAAGTGAGGTGAGGCTGAATATTTTGCTCAACTGGTTTGTATATGTATATCTAACTAAGAGCAAAAGATTTTCTTTGATTACTCAATTTGTCTAGTTCCATTAGTCTTCAAGAACAAAGAAAACTCTTTTCTTCGGTTCATTGTTCAACAAGAGGAGAAAAATACTTGTTCAGTTTTCTCCATTATTGAATTGAAAGAAAACTATTTTGTATCTGCTTCTTGTTAGTTAAATACTCTCAACTGTTTGATATTCAGACACTCGAGCTCATCCAGCAAGAAAAAGTCAGCTTAGGAGCCAAAAATATTGAGAAGAGGTAAATGAACTATGCAATTTGGAATTTCCGGTTCTGTCAGTGGTGCTGGATGTTAATACTGTAGTATATTTGACCACAATAGAACTTATTATTCGAAAGTTGCTGAGGACATCAGTCTCAGATTTCAAGATCAGCAGGTTAACTACAAAGCCTATGCCATATCAATTATAGAACAGAATCCATTATTCATGTTTTGATATCAGTCTATTTGCAACTTTTGTTTTAGGACTGGGTAAATGCTAACATGATCCACGGAGAAGTTGGAGAGCACGAATTGGTATTTCTCACTAGATTATCTCTCCCGTCTCTCCACTACTTCTTTTGTCACATTAATAAATTATGGTTTATTTCAGCTGCCTTTCTTTGCACGCATGAAATTACATGGCTATCCCTAGACTGCTTCAATAGCTAAAACTGCTAGATTTGCACATGGATTTGACAACATTCAGTAAACAAGCATCCGAGTTGTTCTTAATGTGACTTTAATTTAATATCTGTAAATAGCAAACTAGATCTTTAGCGTCTATCTAGCTTAAATTATACAGCTCACTTTATTTCTCAGGTTCTAAGTAGAAGCTTCCTGGGTCACTGTATGTGAATTTCAAATGTCATCGTGGGAATCCTTTAGAATTTTTACCCTCAAGTTCATCTTATTTTACGCTCTTAATGGCATTATTATGGCACGTACTTAGCTTGGCATGGATGACTGTTTCAAGAATACTTGTCCTTGATCACTATCTTTTTACTTTTATTTTTAGTTCCTTATCGTGTTTGCTTTGCATGAGAATCCATCAAAACAATCTTGAGAGAAATATATATTGGGACCTTAATCTTTTCAGTAAAACAATCCCGTAGTAAATCATCAATCTAACATAGGAGTGAAAAAGGTGAAGCGTTCATTCTTGACACCATATTCACCAGGCAAGTAATTTGGAGATAAAAGCTTGTACTAGGGCCTGCCAATTTATCTATAACAAGTTGAGACTAAAAATGTTTTGATCTTCGTATTATTTTTTCAATGTCTCTTTTCTTACAGGTTCGTATATTAAGTTATTCCAAAATAACTGATTAGAGTTTATTTTTCAGGTTAAACATGAGACTACCAAGGCAGCAAGTGAAACGGAAGGATCTTCTGATACAATTGGAGGTAGTTCTGGACTTCCTATCCCTTCTCCAAGCTTTTATAACTATAATAAGTATTATGGTTTACTTCAAAATAGTTTTTCTTAGATCTATCCTATTTGTAACTAGTCTTGCAGTTCAGATTGAAAATGGATGATAAAGTAAAATTGTCAGACGTTTTTCAAAGCTTCTCAAAGCTTAAGGCTCTTTGAAATAATTTCTTGTAGTTTTTGAATCAGTTGGATTCAAGAAAGTCAACTAACCTAAATAGCAATTTGATCAATAATATGGCAACATTTGATACAACGTCTTGCCAGTAAAATTTGATGTAAAATCGAGCTTCCATTTAATAATATGCTGTAGCATGAAATTCATACTAATTAATTTCGCCTTATCTTGCAGGGATCTCTAGCGCTCATATTTACTGCGATCCGAACAATCTGGTATTGAACTCCTGCCGTGGAAATTGTATTGAAGCATAATGTGTTGATTTTGTGTTGGTGTACAGGTGGAAGAGAAGAAAGATTTATTGGGCAAGTTGGAATCTGCCAAAACCAAACTCAGTCACGTTTCAAAGATGAAACGTGCAGTTGTGTTGGGGAATTCCAAGGTAATCAATCTCATCAAAGGTTTACGTTAGATTGTTAGAAGAGTTCTTTCATAATTGGCAACTTCCTGGCATCCACATATACGTGGAAATGAAAGAGTGGGTAAGAAAGATAGGAAATATTTTTTACCTGTAGATTGTTAATATTGATTGATATCTATTGTTGTTTCAGATTGAACAGTCAATTGAGGAAGTTAAGAACAGAATAAATGATTTCAAGGTTAGTGTACGTGGTGCAGATGTCATTTTCTGTCTTTTGTAAACTAAGCTGATTTTAGCTAGGCTGATAGTGGTATGGTAAATGAGAGTGAATATTTACTACAATTTATGATCATGGAATCTGAAGATCAGATCATAGTAGAAGACACTATCTAGAAGAAGTCATTCAATACTCTCTATGAATTCCTATAAATAAAATAGAATAAAATAATTTCTGCTTTATAATCTGTGACTGTACATATCGTAATACTTAATGTTCTCGACTTACCTTTATCTCCCAACTTACAATAGTTTTTATAACCCAAATCTCTTATATTGAACTTGTTAGTTGATATAATTTAATTTATCCCAATCCACCGGCTTAAGTTTTGGGTTGATTGATGATTTAACATAATTCAACATAACTTTTTACAATCAACCTGTTTTATATAATTTCTTATTTAATCCTTTTTCTTGGTTAAAAAACTTCAGCCAGAACTCAAAATAATGGATCTTGTCACATTGGAGGAACAGTACAAGGCTCTCTTATCAAATAAAGCTGAAGAAACCGAGTACTCACAATCCCTTCAAGACCAAATTGCAAAACTGAAGGTAATTTGAAATCCGTGATTTTTCTTAACATTTAACGGTTGGATTTTTATTTTCTATATTATTTTAAAATAAAATATAAAACTACACTAGGGAGTTACTTTTGTCTTTTAATAAACAGTTATGTCGTTCGTTTTAGGGAATTTCCCATGTGATTAAATGCGGTTGTGGAAAGGAATACAAGGCTGGAGTAGGTTCATGTGCATGATAAAGCAGCAATTTTGTCACAAATAATTTTGTAATTCGGAAGAGTGAGGGTGAAATGGGGCAATGCTCCACCATACAACTAATTGAGTGAGAAACTGATGCTTCGATTGTTGTCTTGTGCTAGAATCTGTTAAAACTTGCTGAACAGGTAATTGCTTTACTTGTTGCAATGTGCTTTATTCTGTTGTAACACAAGTAATGTGCTAGATTCTCGATACTATTGTAGTGGAAAATGTTGTTAGTTACTACTCAAGCTAAGAAATAGCTATGCTCAGTATTTTCATTGCAAAACGATACTAGTGATTTAACGTGATTCAACATGGTATGAGAATAGGAGGTTCTGTATTTAAACTTCTCTGAAATCATTTCCTCCCAATTAATATTGATTTTTACTTGTTAAGGATGTTTCAAATATCTAAGCCCACAAGTGAAGGATAGTGTTGGTTGATATAATTAAATTTACCATAACCTATGACTATAAGTTTAAATTTTTTGGTTATTGGCGATATGTTATGCTATGAGGATGCTTTACAACATTTTTTTTTTTATTGCTGTTTCTCCAATAATTTTTTTTTTTTCTATGGAAGTTACTTTCTATCTACAATATTCAGTGGTCCTTATTTGTCGGCAAATTCAAAAGTGAACTGGTACAATGCAGTGAATTCCATCTTGAGTGAAATTTGGTCTGAAAGGAATCAGAGAATTTTCTCAAAGGAAGCTTCTTTCATAGTCGTATCGTTTTGGTTCAACTTGTCTTAAGATTTTTTCTGGTGCTCTTTTTCCAAATACTTTGCTGATTATTCTTTTCAAGACTGGAGTGCCGTTATTTCTCCTTAGTAATTGGTTTTTGTTATGCTTTTGCTTTTTGGTCTATTTTTGTTGTTTATTTTGTGACCTTGAATTTTGAGCATATCTCTTTCAATATATCAATGTAAAGTTCCGTTACCTTTCTAACAAAGTATATTTTTATATGCCAACATGAATAGTATCTCAACAGCATCAATGTATATCTAATAACCAAGAGGTCATGAGTTCGAATTCCTCTCTCTTAATTGTTGTAGAACTAAAAAAAAAGTATATTTTTATATGATATTGACTTTTCTCACGAAAAGTCATGTTCATTCGCCAATAGGAGCGGAGCTCCAATGACATTTTGTATGACCGAGTAATCATAAGATTACAGATTTGAATTCCCCCTCTCCCAATTGTTGTATTGAATTAAAAAAAAGTCAGGTTCATTCTTCTTAGTATGACAATCACATCTTCTTTTTTATTATTTACCCGTGTCGACAGGACAGAAGGATAAGAAAATAAAGGGTATCTAATAGCTTTTGAACTCAGCAACATTTAGTGCTGCTGCAAGATCATGGACGCCATAAGCTTCCTCTAAGATGGAAATGTTGGGGCTATCACGTGAGAGTGTGACTATAGCTTCTCTGCTAAATCTGTCTTCACCATGAAGAAGCTTTTCACTCCCATGCTCAACAGAACCTTTTAAAACAATGGTCTTGTGGAGTCCACCGAGTAAGTCTTCATGATCCGTATCGCCTTTCTCCCCGATGAACACAACCATTTTTGATAGATCTATTCCCCATTTAATAGATAGGTACCTACCCAAAATAGAAGTCATTTTAGTAATTTCCTTTAATTATTCCAATGGTAATTTTTTATAATATGATAATGATTTTTTTGTGGAGTCTTTGTTGTTTCATAATGAAAGGAGTCTAACCTTAGTGCCTGTCTTCTTGATGCAACCAATGGTAGCACATTTAGCCTTGATGCTGCTCGTGCATAGACAATGTTGCACCGGAATCCTCTCATCCGTAGCCGTTGGTGAAGGTCTTCAGTCTTCCTCATCTGTCAATTACATTAGGATTTCATAAGAAATGTGCATTCCTAGGTCCCAAATTCCATTTTTTGAGTCGGAACAATAAAGCATATTTTGATTCTTACATTGGCAGTTGATTTCACACTATAGGAGCAGCATCTTGAACTCCATATACCTACGTGTTCCGTTATGTCGTCCTCGTTCCCACCTTCCAACTTAGCAAGCCTTGTTACCGACGATCTGACATTCTCTCCTGGCCATTTGTACTCAATGTGAGATTCATAATCGGTGTCGGCTGCTGTATCTCGCCATGGATAATACAACTCACTTCCACTATTGCACACCAACGCATCAAATTCTTCTAAGCTTGCTTGACAGCATTCCAGTGCCTCCATTGTTTCTCTTAAGCTTGATCCTGTTAAAAATATGTAGCCTATCCTACCTATACCCAAGGCTGAGCCAGTTTGCATCACTTTCTTAATTGTTGATTGCAAGGTTTCAGTATACTCTCCATTGCTATTGTAGCAGTCTGTGGCTATTATAAATAGTCCCTGCCTTCTACCTGGATAATAACTTGCATTGTTATTGTGATTAGAGGAAACCATTCTTTTGGTAATTGCTTCAATAAGTTCCTTATGCCTCATTGCATTGTCAAGCTCTCCGTTAAACTTGAATTCTCCTTCTATGGAGAATCTCAATGAAAGATCAACATCCTTTAAGGAATCACTCATGGGTTCTTCTGGAATTTGCACGATCTCATGGCGGGTGGTAGGATGGCGGCTACGACAGTTCTCAAGGCGGGAGAGGTAGTTTTTGCAGTGTTCTGTCCAGGAAAATCGATGTATATTTTTAAGGCTGTTCTTACGACATTCGTTCCATAGGTTTTTGTCAGCAACCAGCTTCAAAAGAGCATCTGCTATTGCTCTTTGATCATGTGGATCAACGAGGAGTCCGTTGTGTAATGCCTGAAAAGACATTATTAGTTTGATGGTTGATGATAATCACAAATATCTATAGAACTAGAGGCAACAAGGATAAGTATCACGTGGCATTGAAGAACAAGCGTAAAAAACTGCGGATCCAGGCGTACTTAGGGCAAGATATTTGCTTGAAATGCCTACCTTCAAAATATCTACGGGTCCTCCATTTTCTGTGGCAACAACAGGTAAGCCATAGGCAGCTGCCTGCAAATTTAGACATGGAATCTCAATAAACCTGGTGCTTTGTTATAAAATCATTTTTCTCGTGAATTTCATACTCTATAATCTCTATTTATGATTTCTAGATTTCAATTAGACACTATTATGGACCCTGGTTGAAGTTCACTTTAATCTGTGAATAGAGAGTGAAGTTCTTTACCTCAATGAGGGTGAGGCCAAAAGGTTCGACCAAAGCTGGATTGATGAAAACTCCCTTCAAAAGACAACACCAAGGAAACTATTAGAGTATGAGATACAATTAGGAGAATACTTTAGCTTCAACTTTGCCTGCTCTATGTTGTACAGGTTAGATATTTTTTTTCCTAACAGGCTAATTCTTGCAAACCTAGGCCCGTACATTAACCCGACAAGTTTGTGCCGAAAGTAAGCTGTGAAGTTTTTGTGTTTGTTAGCAGGGGCGATTTACCTTCGTCTTTGCTGCTAAACAATAAATTTGGTGTACTTCAGATTGTTTATGGTGCTTGGGGTAAGCAACTTGACCATACAAATCGTACTTATCGAGGAGCTTTAGCACGGTTATCAAAACACTTGAGCTGTTAGTGGACATTTCTTCAATGTCATCTCTGTTACCAAGAATCAGAACCTTCAGCAAGAATAAAGAATAACAGAAGTTAGTCCTTATATGGCTCTGCATGTAAGCAATGATAGAAGAAAGGGAGGGACTATTACCAAGTTGGCCAACTCCCGCAGGGCTTGGCACTCTCCAAAAGCCTTAAGCAAGGTAGTGACATTTTTCTTAGGGTCAGGACGGGATAATGCAAGTATCATTGGCTTGTGAGGATTTGTGAGAAATCGCATAATCTGTATCAAGTTTGTTCTATGAGATTCATTATGAGGAAACCTCTTCCTTTTCTAAAGAGAAGAAAGTTGAAAGTATTTGTATCAATCTGTACTATTTTTCATTGAGATATTAAAATCAGTTCATTTCACTCTTCTCATTTCAAGTTTTTCAGGAACAGTACAAAGGATGAAAGAAGAATGTGAAACCTCATTCCAGATTGGAGGTATGTTTCTATTGCTTTGAGCTCTGTCTGAACCAATCAATGACTTGAAATCTCCATCGCTTTCCATTGAATCTTGGATTGTAACATTGCTGAAGTCCATGCCTGGAGGTATAACCTAAGGCCAGGGGATGATAAACATATGTTCAGATGTGACATATGAAATAAATATATCATGTAAATACATTTGGCTTAGTGGTGATAATTATTTTCTTTAATGTAGGAAAAGAGCAAGCTTGAAGAGATCGCACGGATAACATACCACCATTCTGGGCATATATCTACCTAGGCAACTTACTCCCCGCTGCCTCCGAACCCGAAGCTTTCTCTCCAAGTTGAGGTCAAAACCGTCATACAGTCCCCATTGCTCCTCTATCTCTTGCCTTGTGCTGGTAACAACCATCTCAGCAGCATCTAACCCCAACTCTTCTGCCCCAATTCTCCTCAATATATTATAAGTCGCATCGATATCCTCTCTTGACAACCTCCCTTGTTTAAGCAATTGTTCAAATTTGTTCCTTCCCAAAGAATGTCCTGTTAGCACCATTGGCACATTCAACACCCCAGACAAGCGAGCAGCCACCTCCCCGGCGTCTGCATAATGACCATGGATGACATAAGGCCAAGTTGGATTTCCTCCTCCAACCTGTTCACCCAAAGCTCTTGCCATGCTACCAATGTGGTTTAAAGCACCATCAACGAATTCGGGTAGGTAAGGCCAGAGGGATTCTTTTGGTATGTATCTGTTACAAGATTTGCTTGCTGTGTTAATTGCCAGATTAGAATGAAAATGTTGAGAGAAAGGGAGCAATATTTGGCTCTCACTTATCACGAGGTCCACATGGAATTCGAACGATGTAGGCACCACAGCTGCCTGTTCCATCAGATGGGCATGACAACATCTCTATGGGCTCTCCATAACTATAATCTACCTCGGGTGAGGAGATTTGTCTAGTTAGAAGATCAACGCGATGCACCCCTTTTGTGTTGGCTAAAGCTCGAGCAAGTTCAACCACATATTTCACCTGAAATTAAAGAAGCTACATGTATGTTACATAGATAATAGACTGATTTTGACATCTAGAACCAGCAAATTGGCTGGTCTACTATCTCTTGCATTGCAGGTCAATTGTTTAAAAGGAAGCAATTAAAGGGGCATGTTTTTTTTCCTTTCTCCTTTTTGCTTTATTGAATCATGTTAAAACAACAATCAACTCAAAAACTTAATTAGATGTTTTCTTTCCTTTTTCCTTACACTTGTGGACTCTAAAATTCGAACATCCCAACTAGTGGAAATCAATATTAATCGTAATGAAATGACTTGACAGGAGTTTGAATACACATGACCTCCTGCCTTGATACCATGTTAGAATATGCTGAATCATCAATCAACCCGAAAGTTGACTAGCATATTGGCCCGTCTACTCTCTCTCACATTACAGGCCAATATTTTTTAAGGAAGTTAAAAAAGGCATGTTTTCTTCCCTTTTCCTTTTTGCTTACATAGAACATGACAAATTTCATCTTACCTGGCCGCCAGTATCAGAATCTTTTCCCAGTTCCATATTCTCTCCTCGCACCAGCCCATGGATACTGGAAGAATGACAAACTTCACATGAGAAGGTAACATATTTATATCTAAATATCTTTACAAATGTCTAGTTTAGTTGTCTACTGTTTAAATCCTTATGGTATGTTCATAAATCATTATCGTCCATTGGAATAAGAGTACTCTTGAATTGATACCTGAGTAAGACAATATAAAGGCTTCTAGACTTTTCATCATTTGACTGAATTTGAATGTCAGAATTAATCCTAGGAATAGTTTTTATAGACTCGGATAAGTTACTGTCCTCTGTCTCCTTTTCTCCCTCAGAGATCTCTGAAAGATCGTTGGAAGCATCGCTTCGACCTTGCTCACGCTCCAGTCGTCGATTTGTAAGTTTTTGTTTATCATCCCAAGCTATCTGCTCATGTCATATAACATAAGACTATATGTAAATGTATAATATATGCAATAGGTACTATCTAGTTTCATTGAACCACATTGTTGGAAAATGGAAACTGAAAGAAGGAAACTCTGCAGTCTCTTTAACCAAATTTCATTTTGTTTTCGAAAACTGTTTTGCAAACTACATTTTTTTCTTTTCAAATTCCAGCGATTCTTAATTTTGAAAATGGTTTGTAATTTTTCTTTTTTGGAAATAAGTTTGTAATCCTTTATTATATACAGGTTTTAATCTTTCTTAATGTTTATTGAGTTTTTTTAGATATACGTTTCTGCAATATACTAATTTAACAATTCTACACAGCAATTGATGCAAGAAAAATAACAGAGCCCGATTTTAGAATTCTCAAATGAGATGACTTGGCGGTGATGTCGACTCTCTTTGGTTGAGCCGCTTTCAAAATATTATTTTGGTTTGCAGATTTAAATTCATTTTCCATTGGGCTCTTAAAATTTTAATAATAGTTCGTTGAATTTCAAATTTTGAATGTAATTTGATTTGGTCCTTAAAATTTAGAATCGATTTAAAAATTTTAGTTAACTTTTTTTTAAAAAAGTTCAACAGGAGATGAAATAATTGATTCTAAGATTTTTTGGTTGAAGATATATGTCAATTCTACCTAAGGAAATGATGATAATTGTTGCCACTTTCAACTCATGAATCAATTAGAAACTAACTTTTACTTTTATGGCCCAGTTAAAATCAAATTCAATTCTCAAAGATTAAAATGTCACTTTCAAATAGATTAATCTTAGTTCAAATCTCAATGATCAAAAAGTGTATTTTACGGTTTTTGTCAACCTTTTTATTTGAAAACTATTCCGTTACTAATTTTTCAAAACATAAATAGCAGGGAAGGAAGTATGTTATTTTACTAACTATAATGTTCATCATTACGTGACTCAAAATTTGGCCTGTTTGCTTAAAAAAAAAAAACAATAGAATAACTTGTAGGATCGTCATGAAAAAAAAAAACATGTAGGATCGTTTGAAGTATTTAGAATATTAAAATTAGTTCGTTACTGTCAAACTTAGGATGCATCAGCAGTCGCTTTTTTTTGTTGTTGTTTTTTTTATGACCCGAGAATTTTGAGCTTACGCTCCTCTAAATCCGGGGCATCATGCATCAGTAGTCGCATATTTGCTAGAAATGAGTTGCATATTTAAGTCTCACCCGCTTCCTCTTGCGAGCCAGGTGCCAAATACGCCAGCACATGTTCTCCAGTCTATTATTGCGTTCACGTGTATTCCTGGTTGCAATCACCTGTAAGTATAATCATCTTTAATTGCCCTTTAATACAAAATACCAAAACTGTCAAGAGAATTTTTTTTCATATCCATGAATCTTCGAGTGTCGAGTCAGCTTACGCACACTACAATTATTTTCACAAGACAAACTGCTTGATCTTACAGTATTTAATTGTAAAAAAAAGGTAGAAAAGTAATTTCTAAATAGTTGATCACCATGAAAAAAAAAAAAAAACTGTTCAGAGGAAATTATGCACATCAACCTTTCTTTTCTTTCCTTCTCTTTCGTCTCTCCTATCCTTTTATTATAACATAATTTTTTACGATGGATCAATTAGACACGCTTATTGTAGATCTGTAAAAGAAACATATTAACTGATTTAGTTCATCATAATTTTAGACCTGCAATGTTAAAGATCACATATTAATATTGAATTTTAATAATATATTTAGTGAGTAAGAACACCTCATTTAATCTACTATTAAAATAATATAGAGAAGTCTTCTTGAGGATTTAATTCATGGTAGCCACCAAACTAAAAATTATTATTTATTTATTTTTTAATGGATTTCCTTGACACTTAAATGTTATTGGATCAGATAATATGTTTTGTGAATAGTCGAGGTGTGCATTAGCTGATCTGAACACTCACAATATCAAAACTAATAAGTGAGTAATAAGCTTTTGGGCAGTGATTTAACAGGAAGGGTACAGTTTAGACGCTTGGTTTAGGAAGTATAGAAATCTGGAAGCAAAAGAATTTTCGCCTTATCAGGTACGAGTCTCAACTATTTATCTTGCATGATTAAAATTCTAACAGTTATAGCAATTAAATTAGAGCAAATAAAAAGGTTATATTATACTTTATAAAAAAGAAGTAAGCTAAAGTGGGGGAGCTGACGCTGGTTTGCTTTTAGATTAGAAAGGAATATATACTCTTTATGTTTAACGTTGTCTTTTTTTTGTTTCTTTTAATTAATAATAATAATTATTATTATTCGTTTCTCTTTTCTTATTAATTTATTTAGACAAATATTGATGCATGAGTTCATGTTAATTAAATATTTCAGAAATAATTAACTTGGATTGACTTAATGGTTAAATAAATGTCTTATAAATGATAAAGTAGTTAAGGATGTATTGGTTTAATTCATGGTGACTGTCTATTCTCACCACTGAAAAGGTTGGTGGCGTGTTAGTTTCATTGTTTGGTAGCAATCCAGTTCAAGTACTCTATATAGGATTTGTGGTCCCCTGATCTCCCAATTTGTACTAAAAAAAAGACTGTCTATTCTCACAAGAAAACCGTCTAATCCTTCTAGATAGGTAACCATAAATTTAACTTATTTCTGATCTTTAAGCACTTCATAATGCTTAGGGATTTTATTTGGCTACTTCCCCAATCTATGAGTTTAATAGCAAAAAGTAATTAGAGACCTTGAAACAAAAATGTTGCATGTAACTATACTGATCTCAACCATGGTGCCACTGAAATATCAAAAGAGCCCAAATCCTTGCTGTGAATTATATATAGAAAAAGTGATTAATGTTTAGAAAGAAAACCTTGGTCCAAGTTTTGTAGAGGTCGGACTCGTCGAAGCCGTAAACTTCTTCGACGAAGTACTTAGTTGGACAAAAAAGCTTCCCTTTGTTTTGTTTGTCTTCTTCAAACTTGGCAATTCTGTGCTTCCCTTGTTTTTTGCTTGTGTTGTTGTTTCCTACGTCCAGAATCGCTTTTAAATAGCCATGCAGCCATTCATTTCCAGCTGCCATTATCTCTTCTCTCTCTCTATATATATAGCAACTTAACTTTACCAAAATATCAATTGCTATTTTATATATTCAATGGAAGAACACTAGGAATTTGCTCGTCCCACTCTGAAAACTTATGCTTGTAAGGTGGCCATATATATACTCTCTGAGAAAGCATCGAATATTTTAAAAAAATAATAATAAAAAACCAGTTGTTTCTCTTTCTTATACTTGGAGGTATCGTTAGCAGAGGTTTAAGGTCTCAAAAGTATGTTCCCTTAGAGATTCTTGCTTCGAAATTATGAGTGAGCTTAATTCTAAATTTTTGAATATCTTCTGAGTCTAGGACTTGAGACATGCATAGGTACTCTAAGTATATAGTGAAAAGTCGTTTCAATTCTCGATTATAACGTAACATATTTGCAAATTGAATAAAAGGGAGGATTTGTTCTCTTATGTTTTATGTCCATTTTCTGAAAGCATATTACCCAAATAATCTTATTATATTCTCTACCTTTAATTATTATACTGTACAAAATGCATTTCCAAATGCTCCAGAACCGTATGAACATATATGGGTTATATTCGTCAACTCTCTTTCGGAGCCAAGGCATTTTTAAGTGAAAAGAACAGGTTCGTTGCCTTAAACAACGAATTCTAGAAGAGAATATCCATGTGGCTTCATTTCTTGATATTAGTACTTTCAGAAATTCCCCACAAGTTTCTTTCCAAAAAAAAAAAAAAAAAAAAAAAAAATCCCTGACAAACAAGTTCTATATATATATATATATATTGAATTGGGAAGGGGACTATAAATTCTACATAGAGAATATTAATGTTTTCAAATAAGATGAGAGTCAAATACTTATTTTTAAGATTAAACTTGTGATCATGAAATTGAATTGGATTACAACAAATTGTCAATAAGCTGCTAACCTTTTTTGTGAGAGAGAATTTTATTATGTCACAAACTGCATCAAATTTTAAAAATGATTGGAATTTGCTTTACGTGATAAAATTTGTAAAAAATATGTTTGAATAATCGAATTTATTTTTAAGTGTGTTTCACAAATAAGTTTATTTTAATAAAGAACTCAAAAGTCAAAGTGAACTTAAGTCAATTGCAATTCTCGATCAAGAGATAGAGTAGAGAAAGAAGTTTTGTCTTGATATAGAACTCAACAATGTTTTTAAAAAAGAAATTAATTGAAAGATAACTCAACAAAGTTATTCTTACTCTTTTCAAGTATAAACTGTTATAATTGGGAGTTTGCGATATGCATAATTCAACTACACGTTTACAAAAATTCTACTTACAACTAAAAATATTTTTGAAAGAAAATAGAAAATTGTTCTAAAATGATGTTTTCCGAAAAAAAACCTCAACCTACTTAGAAATTTGGTTCAGGGTACTTCTCTGTTTTTAGAACAAAAATTGGGTCAAAGAAATACGTGACTGAGTATTTTACTTTTACCTTTTTTTATGTATTGATTCACGGTCTTAATAAAGTCATTATTCTTTCCAAAACCATGGTTTGAAAAATAGCCATTTCGAAATCCTTGAGTTCTAT
>JBBMKA010000015.1:313275-335960 GCA_037833695.1 Sechiopsis laciniata | reverse complement strand
TTATACTTGCTGTTTTTCATTAGGAACACAAGAGAGGGAATAATTGATCCTATTAGAATAGTGTTTATTCCCAACAGTGACAACATTACCTAATAAAAAAGGTGGTGAAGCTCGAGTGATGAAGAAGAGTTATGACTTGTTTGAAAATTATAGTTTGTATGAAAATCTTCTCAAAATTATATAGTGGTATTCAAAATTACTTTAATTACTATGGTACGAAAATCGTCTCTCAAAATGTAAAATCAAATACTTTGTTTATTTTGAATGATCAAATGTATGTTTTGGAGTAATTTTAAACATGATAAAAATTATGGCATGCACGATGATTTTATTATTTGGTAGTAATCTAGTTCAATATTCCGGTCATGAGTTCGATTTGAGAATCGGTATTTGACTCTCATTTATTTGAAAGCAATAGTATCATCTTTGTAGGATTTGTGGTTCCCTCTCCCCAACTTATACTTAAAAAAAAGCATTGATAAAAATTATTCTAAACATTTTGAATTTCACTTTCAAACGTACTCTCTATAGCAAAAGTGATTGCTTGGAGGAAGAGTAAATAGATATGAATGACTATTTAAGAAGTGGTTCAGTGGTCTTTTTTTCTTTTTTCTTTTTTCTTTTTTGTGATTCCAAGCTTTAGTGAAGAGAAGACCATGGGGTTTATGGTCAAAGTATTAGATAATTCTCATGAGGTCCTAATTCAAATCCAATTGAGATTGATCATGTATCCATAAAAATTGTAAGATTTTCCCATTTTTTACCATGAGATCTTTAATATGATTCTTTTGGTTCACCGCTATCGGTAGAGTCACAATCTTGTCTAACTATCCGATATAATTGATATTACATGGTATAAAATTTTTAACAAGCTACTGTGAATACCATTTCAAAATGGCCAAAACATTAATGATAACTAGAGATGTCTACAGGACAAAGACAAGAATAACTTTATCGTTTTCATTTCCGTTATTCTTTTTAATCCTTATCCCTGTGAAATTTCCTGTAAAATTTTGTGGGGATGGGACGGGGATTACCCACAAAGAACTTGCGAGGATTGGATTTTTCACGATGAATTATTCTTCATTTAATTTTTTCAAATTTCAATTTAATCTAATATCTTTTTTGATAAATTGTCAAATACTTAACTTTGAATCGTTATTAAAACAATTTGATAAATATTTATTAATTTTCAAAACGAAATATTCATATTTTTGTGCATTTATATGTATTAAAAAATAAAATAAAATAAAATAAATATAAACGTGGCGGAGAACGGGAAAACGGAGATGGAGAATACATTTTCCGTCTCATCCCCATTTAGGTCGTGGGGAATTTTTTTGTCCCCACTCACTTCCATATTCCCTACCTAAACGAGAATTCACTACCCCTACTTGCGAGTCTCAACACCGTGAGGAAAATGAACATCTCATAATTAATGACAATCTCTTGAATGACATTTAAAAAACAACAATAATGTTTTTAAATACAAAAAATAGATAGATATTTGATGATTTATTTTTTAAAAAGCAGGCAATCTTTACTATTTTCCCTAATAATATTGGATTGTTTAAATAAAATGAAACATAAAAAACGTGGTATTTCTAGATCAATTGTTTTGTTTTGTTTTTTTTTTTTTTCTTCTTTTTTTAAGATTAGATCTATTGGGTTTTTAATTAGTATGTATCAATGGCATCTATGCTATTCATATTGACTATAAGCTAATCTCAGTCCCAAAAAAAAAATGAAGACTAAGCTAAGTCTGATTATAATGATAAAAGTGCCGTCATCTTTATTCCAATATCTTTGTTGTTCTTATTCTCATATCCCACTTTTAAATATCCAAAGGAAAAGTAGCCTCATTCTTTTACATGCAAAAAAATATTTAAATCAAAATTAAATTAATAATTTTTTTTATATGTCCGCACCTAGACTACCATCTAACTCTACAACATTTGAACTCAAGAAGACCCCGTAAAAATTTAATTGTTAGGTAATTAATTATTATGGATTGAATACATCATCTTCCAATTCCTCAAGACTCTGTTGATCAACATTAGACCACTCTCTCATGGTTAAATTAAGTTAATATTAAAATATTTAAGTGGACATAACTCAATTGATATATGGAATGTGTTAACATCCAATAAATTTATAGTGTGAATCCTTCCATTTTTATCATGACGAACTTAATTTAACAATAATTGACATATCCTCAATTTAGAGGTTGCATGTTTGAATTTCAATCTCTAAACATTGTTAATGTACTAGAAAGGGGATCATCATTCTAATCCCTATTAAAATAACTAATATTATTGTCAACAAGAACAATTGTTCCATCTCTTTTCTTATAATTTTAAATATCTCCCTTCAATTGTGTCAAATTTTTGTATAATAATAATAAAAAACTAATATTATTTCTTTATAATAAAAAGTACGAATATTAAAATTAGAAAAGGAAAGATTAGAACAATTTGGAGTATTGGTTCCATGGGGAACAATGCACATATTAGAGGTTGCCCAAGTTCAATCTTCAATATTCTCCTCCTAGATTAATTAATATTTTTAGTTGAAAAAAGAACAGAAGTTGTGTCTGTTTGATGACGTCACTTTTCATATCTTGTTTTAAAAAGAGTAAAAACATAAACATGTATGATGTTGATTTGTTGTTAATTGTTTCTAAAAAGAAGTGCCTTAAACAAACAAACATGTATCTTGATAACTGTTTCTTTTTTTATTGTTTTAGTTAAAATAACATTAATTATATATAATATAAATTTCATTAAACCAGTTACAAAGAGATTATAGTGTTTTAATCATGGTCAATCAAGAAGGAAGAATAGTTCAACAGTTTTACTCTATACAGATCATGTATTCAAATTTTCATCACTTTTTTTTTTAAATATTGTTAAAAAAAATTTACTAGCATTTTTTACTCTAATAAACTTTATCTTAAATATATTTGTTTACACGAGTTAGATCAATTAAAATATTTTGTAAATGGTATGAGAAACTTGGTGAAATTTCACAGATGATTAAAAGATTAATGATTTGATTAAGAAAAAATTATTATTATTTAAATAGATCTCTCTACTAATAAAAACACAATATAACTGTATCTATTAGGAAGTCAATTGTTATTCACCTCAAAAAAAAAAAAAAAAAAAATCTCTCTTTTTATTTATTTATTTGAAATGATATACCTCTATTCCAATTTGGATTTTGCAACAAGTAGTTGAATGTTAACATTTTTTTTAGATTAGAGTTAAAAGTTGACTTTGCCCCTATTAGAAAGGTTTACATATATTCCTTTTTCTAAAAGAAAAAAAAAAAAAAAGCACAACAACAATTGTTCATAATTTCTTGATCAATTTCTTTTTAGATTATAATCCCAAATGTTTGGGCATTTACCTCATGCGTGAATTAGAGGTGTTCAAACAACCAGACAACTCAAATAACCAGAACCAACCCAACCCAATTTGATGGGTTGGGTTGGATTAAAGACATTCTTGAGCTAAGTTGGGTTCAAATTAATAAATTTATTATATATGACTATTAATAATACAGTATTGAAACATATTAAAAACTATGGATGTAAATATTTTGAAATTTGATTATATTTGTAATTATTTTGTTAGAATAGTTAATCTATTATAATTTTTCGTGGATTAGATTGAGTCAACGGTTGAACTAAATATAACTTGACTAATCCAAATTGATTATTAAATTTAAAAAGTAAATATTTTTTTGTACCTATAACATAATTATATATGCATATATTTAATTAATTTAATTATTATTTTTAGATTTTTTATTTTTCAATATTCTTTAAAATATTTTTTTTATATCTTCTTTAAAATATTTTTAAGTGAATGTATTTTGTTTTATGGAAGTCAAATATATTTATTCTTTGTTCTATAGTTGAAATCTTCCCTAAAGGTTGAATTAATGATAAATGACTTTTAATTGGATATTTTACATATTTAATATTTATATTTATTTTAGGTTAAAATACCTCAACTTTCATTTTTGTTCCATTTTGGTTCTTCAACTTTCAAATGTTCAATTTTAGCCATTTAAGATCTATTTTGATAACCATTTCATTTTTCATTTTTTGTTTTTGATTTTTAGTTTTGGTTTTTGGTTTAAAAAAAAAAACCATGCATATTTGATAAATATTTTTTGTTTGGTTTTTTTAAAAAATAAAATTTATTATTTTTAATATTTAATAAAATAAATAATTTTAGAATATTATTGATTTAATAAACCTTTTTAAAAGTTGGATGGGCTGAAAAAGAATTAAACAAAAAAATTCATTTATTCTTCTTCTTTTTCCATAGTTTTCATGCTCTGTTTTTCACATTTTCTTTTTTGTTTTTCAAAGTGTAGAAACTGATGTGGTCTCCGTAGTATACATTTCACACACACTATAGACCAATCTAGAGTAAATATTAAGAATCAAATTTCAATGAATTATTAAAAGAAGGAGCTCAAATAATAAGTCATTAAAAGATAAGTAAAATTAGGATAAAAAGTCCAGCATAAAATAACACAAAACCATTTAAATAAAGGACGTACAAAAATAACGTCTGGAGACAGTAGAATAACAGATACAATAACTCATTAGTACAAGGAATTCTCTCAAACGTTCGACAAAGAACATGTTTGGATTTTTCTAGGAACAATTTCTGTTACAAAAACACATGATGAACCAACTTAAATTAATAAACACTCAGGGTCAGTGAAAGCTGAACTAATTTTCCAGCCTAAAGAGACATATGAGGAATCTTTGCTTTGTTGAATGAATCAAAATTTGATACCTCATCATCAGCAACACCATCATATTTTAAAGTCGGGCTTTTCCTTCCACGATGCAGGTGCTGGTCGTAAGCCCGGGGCCGATAAGTTCCTCGTAAATATATAGCTGAAAGTAAAATAAGTGTAAGTATTGCTACTTAAACTTTTAATAGTAAAAAATAAAGTGATCTTCTTCATATATGTGAGTGTCTAGACCAGTTTACGCATACCTCGACTAGTGTCATAGGATAAGGGTTTGACTCTACTATAATTGGTTGTCAAAAAAACCTGTAAGAATTTAGGTGATTACTATGGATTGAATTTAAGGCCTTTTTTTTCGAAATTGGAATATTAAAGCTTCGCTCCACTATACCCAAGGTAACCACACCCGTCCCTAAGCAAGGTACCAGGAGACATCGTAGGAATTGAAACACGAAAGGTGTCTACATTAATGAGTTTCGAACCTGAGACCTTGAAGGGAGCAAACCTTCAAAACTCAAGCCTTCGACCACCTTGCAAAACAGATGCGAAACGACAAGAGCTCATCTTATGTATGTTTTATATCTTATTCAAGATATTTCAATAATAGCATTTCTATACAGTTGAGAAATTACAGAAAAGAATACTTTATAGGTCACTTTCTCCCGATTGGTGTGTTATGTGTTGTGTTATGTGCAAAACAGATGAACGACAAGCTCATCTTTCATCTATTGCCCATTTACCAACACCTTTTGGTGACAACTTTGAAGGCTTCTGATTGGCCCATTAAAAACTTAATTCTTCAACTCACAAAGACAACATTCACTTTCTTTTTTTATCTCCTCTACCACTCATATTCTCCCGCTTCTCAAGCCAAACATTCTCTAATTCTCCATCCACTTTCTCTAGTTCTCCATCCACTCCATCGTCTGTGACTTCTTCTTTATAACACTAGAATCAAAAGTAATAATTGAATCGTATGTAAGTTTTATTTATTATTCGTAATTAAAACTTCCTTTCTTTCCATGAAATGAAGGTTAATAGTCGAATCTTATGTATGATTTATATATTATTCTTAGTTAAACTTCATTTCTTTTCATGAAATGAAGGTTAATAGTTGAATCTTATGTATGTTTAATATATTATTCTTGATTAAGACTTCATTTCTTTCCATGAAAGTGTTTTTATTGTGCATATACTCATATATATAATATATTTTTATATAGTGTGCCTTTTGGTGCGCCTACTGCCTTGCACCTCAAGCTCTAGAGGGTCATTTTGCCTTAATGTGCTGTGAGCTTTTTAAAACACTGAACTCATTTAATAAACTGTGAAATAAAAAGGTAAACACCAATTGCCACCTTTCCTTTAATATCACTACATGCATCAAAATTAGCAGTACTCATAAAAGACTAACCAGAATTCTGACCTCTCATTTCCTTGTTTTATCAAGTACTTCAATGTACTTTTTTGGAATCCCATATTGTTCAATCAGATGTCTTGCCAAGTCATCAATGACTCCACCTTGGACCAAAACTTCAAACCCTTTTTTACCTGAATTGGTTTTTCAACAATCCATCAGGAGATTCAATGTATTCCACAAGAGAACAAAGGAAAACCATCAAAATGACTATTGCGTGCACTTGATCTTTTTTCTTAATATCTTGGTCAAAAAAATTGAAAATTCTAATAATATTTACAAGTTTTTTCCATCAAGAAACAAGAGAAAAATAAGAAAACCCATACTTTTCGAACTCTATGTACTTATAATGAAAAACATAATAATCAAGATATAGCTGGTTACATTTACCAGGCAACTCTGCTGTTGTCGTACTGCAAGCACACTTTTTCTGAAGCTCTGATGCCAATGATTCAGCGTCCAACAAGAATGTCTCCAACCCAGAAAGCCTTGTAACTTTCTTATTTCCTTGACGTCGCTCTGTCATTATTTGAATAGTTTTCAATCCACCTTTGCGAACAACAGACTCACTTCCTCTTGTCACGACGTGATGGGGTTGCATCCGGCTGATAAATGTTGAGCCAATATCTTTTTTATGAATTTCTGTTGGATATGTTGTTCCTTTTTTAATGGCCCCCTTAAATAGTGCATCGCATAATATTGCGTCCAAGACCACCCTGGACTTGTCTGTTAGTCTGTCCAATTTTTCTTTCTCAACGTACTTGAAGACAATATCAGTGGCCTCTGCTGCAGTGTAAAGTTTGCTGGTGTCGGCCCCCACGGCAACAAAAATGGGATTGACATGCACGTTTGGCTTGTATATCTCTGCTACTTCAAGCATTTTATTGGATGAACTTTCCCTTGAACCATGATTGTCACTCTGATCAATTTTCTCTACCTGTTGCTTCTCTGGTTTAAAGGACATGTAGTCTGGATGCTTGCGTTTAACAGAGTACACAACTGTCTCTTTTTTATGCTTGTCTTCTTTTACTGTAATCTGAAACAAATGAATATTATATTTGTTGAGTTATTTAAATCAGCAATCAACCCAAAAGCTTAAATTGATGTGCTTAAATTGATGGATTGGAGTAAATTTAATTATGTCAACCAACCCTCCCCTCACTTGTGGGCTTAGAAATTTGAGAAATATCCTACAAGTGAAATTCAATTTTAAATGGGGAGGAAACATCTTAGCAGAGAGTCGAACTCAAAATCTCCTACTCTAATACCATGTTGAATTATATTAAACTACCAATCAACCCAAAAGTTTAAACCGATAAGTTGGGGTAAATTTAATTATATCAATGCATAATAGCAAGTGAAATAAGTAAGCATTACACTTTTGTAGCTTTTCCTTGATAAGAAACTAGATCTTTAATTAAAATAAGGAATAGTATAGATTAGTTGACGTACACAACTTCAAAATACTAGCCTTCTTTTGATAGTATACGGAAAATTTTACCTTCTTTGCATGAAAAGCACTAATATAGAGGAAAATAAAGTGTCCGATAGCACTGCTTTTTAAAACTTTGCTTCTGTATGAAAAGTTATAACTTTGAAATGTTTTCCACCATTTCTTCTCTTTCTTTCTCTCCTTTTTCAGGGATAAGAAACAAGCGGTAAACGAAAAGAGGAGGACTAGTGTCCAATCCTAGCAACACCCCAAAAGTGCTCAAATTTGATTATTTATATTTTGCCTCCACCACGAAATAGGTATTTTCTTTGAAACGATGGTGGGTGTCTATACTAACTTCCTACTTCACTTATCAGATAAGCCAGCCACTTAGAGTTTAACCTTGTTGCATTTATCATAAAACTCGTAAAAGATGATACATTAATAAGCATTCTTAAGTACCGATTTGAACTCACAATCTCAAATACACCAGATTTCTACTCAAAACCCAATCTATATACTTAACCATTTCTCACTATTGACTATGAGGTTTTAAGTCTAATATAAAGCCGGCAGTTATTTAAAACACTAAGAAGCTGAATGGAAATAGCATGAAGCATACCAGTCCAGTAGAAGATTTAGCTTGCAACCACTTTGACAATTTCTTGTACGATGATTTTTTGATGTCTAAAGTCACGCCAGAAGGCCGACAAGGCAATACATGGTTTGACCTACATCAGGAAAATAGTGAATGAAAGAAACTATTTGCAAGAAACTCATATGACGCCTGACAGGTCTTCAATTTCACAGTAGACAGTAGTAAGCATTCAAGTCAAAAGCGTCTTGAATGATGTCACTTTCGGCATCAGTCAGTAGACATATTCAAAATGTTCCATTGTTTTTCCCCGACGGTTTAGGGTTTTGAGTTGCATTACATCATTTCTTTTTCCCTTTACAAATATGATTGCCTCCCTTACTCCCATCCCATGTCATTACAGTTTTTGTTTTTGGGATAACGAAGATCATTATACGCTAACTGTAATACAATCTACAATAAGCCAGTTGAGCTTGTTATGGGAATTTGGATCCCCTAATACCTAGCAAGACGTGATACAACACAAGTACCCTTTCTATATGCTTATAGCTATCTACAATTTGCGCGGTAAAAATAATGTACAGATGTATTAAATATATTGCTATTGTATTAGCCAAAGTAAAAGTGATTGATATTTTACCACTACCATGTCATTACAGCTATTCTTTTAATACAAAACATTTGTTCGATTTCCCGGTTTCCAAAAAAAACATTTTTTTTTCAACAAATATGTTCAAAAAAGAAGATGCAATTTCACGAAAGATATTCTAAAGAACCAACAGCCAAGCAGAAGAATCAATAAAATAGCAAAAGTCAGATATTTCTACTGCAGTGAGTTATAAATTCAACACTGGTAACATTGAAAGTATAGTTTTAAAGAGAACCATTACTTACCATTAAATTATATTTCTAATAACACATACAACATGAAAGAATTGCCAGTTCTTCTATGTAAAAAGGTGTGCATGAAATATATTTAAGCACTTGAGGCTTTTATTTATTAAAAAAAACCCTAATCCTTCAGTAAAAATTTAACCTCCTATGTCAGAATTCATAGACAGCATAAGAATTTCTAACCATAGAGTGCTTCCAGGAAGTGGCAAATCTTTGTCTTTCACTGTTGTATGCAGAGCTTGAAGAAGACATCTATCCAGAAGCATATCCACATCTTCAACTGATAGTGTATGTTGCACATTTAGTTCCTCAGTTGAAATATCATCTACAACCTTCAAATCATTTATTCCAGACATGATTTCATCAGTAGTTGAATCTATCTGTGCTCTTAGAACACTGCCAGGCTCATCAAGAACATCATTTGTAGTTTCATCGATAGATCCCCCTACTTCTATATTGCTGGTGTCAGTCTGTTCATATTCATAATTTGAAGCATCATCAGCACCTTCACCAGAGTCAGTTTGGGAAGATGATGCCAAAGCAGGATCTCCATAAACAATATCTTCCAAAAATCCTGCATTTGGCACATAATGACCCTCTACTGATTCCCTGAAAAATAAAATAGAGAGAGAGAGAATCGTATCATGCATCCAGAATCGATCAATCTGTTTCTAAGCCAGTTTGTCAGTCTCACCAAAGTGAATCCCTGTAGTAGTGTAGAATTCTCAAAGCCTTTCCACGTAAGCCCGCTTTTAATGCTTCACTGCTACTCATGGTGGTAACACCAACCTGCACGAGACCTTCAGGTTGACTAGATTTCTAATTTACCTTCACAGTCAAAACTCTTTTTTTCTCTTTTTCGAATTCTCCCTTACAGTCAAAGGTAAATTGCAGCATAAGAGAAAAATTCAGTGAAACTTACAGCAATAGGAGATGCATTGCCAGGGACTTTCACAGCCCATGGTGCCCCAGGTAAAAATGAAGGCAGCCCTTCAGCAGGGACATGAATACCAGGGAACATCAAGTCTGCTCCGCCGATCATATAGCGAGAGACCTCACCCCCCTTCAAAACAAAGGCAGGCAACAACTCTGGTACCATCCAGAGCGCAAAAACTACAATGGAATTGTGAGTGTTACACTAAAGCCAAGAAAACTGAAACACTATCATCCAAATCCGAAATTAACCAAAATGTTGTTAAGGAAAGCCTTCAGAGTCTTCATAATAATTAATAGTGATGGAGAAAAATTGAATAAAATCTTCCAGTGTAAGAGATAACTTCTAGAAAAGGACCAAATACCTGAGGGATATATTTCATTTCCTCTCCCATCAGCATCGAAAAACATAGGAAATCCTCCTTCTATGCTATATACGTGGACGCGATTTTGGAACTTGGCAACAGTAAACTCAACCTAAATCATATTAATTTTGGATTGAACTAATGAAATGTAGGAGAGATGATAAAACAACAACAGATGAATTGCTAAAGAACAAAAAAAACAAACAGAAATCTTTGGTTGCCGTTGCCAGAAAAAATATATATAATCTTAAACAAAATATACCAATATGCTAAGAAAACCATAATCTACACAATCTGCTGTATTTTCTCTAAAATTGAGCTCTAAAGTGACAAATTTTTCCACCTCGCGAGTTTTATATTGAAAGTAAAATTCGATGAGTAGTGTGGTAGATAATATACTAACGCACAGATCATTGCAATGCTAACAACAAAACATTGTTTTCAGGAACAAATGAATGTTATAGTGCAAAATTGATATATGAGGAATTATACGTAAATGATATTCAACGACCATTACAACTAGAAACGAGCAAAGTAATCTGGTGAGCTATTATGATGATGAAATCAGAAAATGTAAAATTGATTGAAAACTAGCAATACCTTGGGAGGAAACAAGATGTCAATATCGGAATCGGAAGCTCCGGCGAACCTTTCTTTAACAGACCTCTTCAGCTTCTTCCTGTCCGCACCGGATAATCTCTGGTGCAGCCTCGCTTCTGCTGTCTTCTTGAACATACTGTTCCTTGATTCGCTGAAGATTAGGTTAAACAGGCTGGGAGAGAGGACCGTCGCCGATGAAAGGATTCCGGCGGAATCAGAGGAGAATGTGTACGTTTCGACTGCAGAAGCAAGTGTAAGCTTTCGTCGAAGTTCTCGGATGGGAGATTCTGGAAAACAGCGATGAACGGTGTGATGTTTACATATCTAATAGGTTTTCTTAAGAGGATTTTACATATATATACCAACAAAAACAATAAATATTATCATTATTTTATAAATTAATTATGTAAAATAATTTTAATCAATTCTGTAGATAGCTTCAATTTTTTTTTTTAGATTAGTATAATTGGAGGTGGGGATTCGAACTCAATACCTTTTGATTATTTAGTGTATTTGTGATAGTTTCAATTAATTCGCTAATAGTTTTCAATCAATTTGTTTTCAATTCATTTATTGAAATAAGAAAATAACACGTTATCAACTCTTTCAATGATAAATCATTACCTAATTTGATTTTGATGTTGAAATACCAATAAAAAATAATATGTTAGGTATAAATGTATGATGACGGTTCAAATATTTCCCATTATAATTGAGTTAAAAAGATTGATATTATCGAAAGGATGGGTGGTGTATTAGTTTAATTGTTGGATGACAATTCAATTCAACACCACAGTCACGAGTTTAATTGTTTACATAATAATATATTTTAGAAATATATTTTTTGAAATTTAAAATTGACGATCAGTTTATAATCAATTTCGTATTTCAAAAATATGTTTAATAATTTAAAACTAAACATAATTTTATAATTAATTTTTTTTTTTTTCAAAAAATTTATTAATATTTTTCATCTACTTAATATCATTAAGTTTAAACAAATTCGTTTCTAAAAAAAACAAAAGTTTAAACAAATTTAATTTTTTTTATATCAATGAGTCTTCGAGTCAGGTGCTAATGTCACCTTACATACGTCTGACCCTACAGTATTTGGATGTAAAGAAAACTAGTAAGAAATTAATTCGTAATTTGAAGTAAATTGTAATTTCATAATTCATTTTATTTTGTTTCTAAATTTATATTTATTGTATTCATGCAACATAATATCATTAATTCACTAATTATCATCAAATCAATCAATTTGTAAAGTTTTCATGTGGTTTTTAAAAATTAATATTAGGAAGAAAGATAAAAATACTAAAATTAAAAATAAAATAATATTAGCAAAATAAATTTTAAAAATAATATAATATTTGAGAATTGAAAAAGACATAATTTTTTATTAAAAAAAAAAAAAAAGTATTAAATGTAATGCGAAGGGAATACTAATACTCGAGAAAGTTGAGAGGGAACTCTGTTCGATTTTCCCCGATCTCGTAACCATTCGACCAAAGGAAAGAGAAGCAAGAACAACACCGTCGTTTTGAATCTTCTCGACGAATCGCGATCTCAGAGATCTATCTGATTATCACCTGTTCCTGTTGAATCGATCCATCTTTGAGCTAGATCCAACTGTGTCATCACCTTCTGCCTGTCATTCCTGAAATCTACAACGGATTCAATGGAGGCAATCGAGGAATTGGCTCAGTTATCGGACTCGATGCGGCAAGCTGCGGCTCTGCTCGCCGATGAGGACATCGATGAAACTTCCACCTCCGCTGCTTCCTCTCGCCGGCCTTCCACTTTCCTCAACGTCGTGGCTTTGGGGAATGTGGTAAGTCTCATCTATTTGGATCCGTTTTCGAATTACATCTTGTAGTTTTGGCGTATGTTTTCCACTTTGCGCATGCATTGGTTGTCAAATTCATGAAAATTTCACTTGGAAATGGCAGATCCTGGATTGGATCTTGGAAATTTCGAAACTGGTGATTTTTGTTAAGAAATGGACGGCTATAGCTATCGTTATTTACGTATGATTATAATTGGAAGGAGATGCACTTGTTCCTGGCGATCGGGACACCTGCATTATTGAAAGGCCATTGGACATTCGTATCTGTTTCCTTGAGATTAGGTTAATGGAATGATATGTCGATCTACATATTCCGTAATAAGCATGTAACTATTGAAAACGCATTGAGATATGTATGTTTCACGGAATTTGAAGTTCTAGTTTGCCTAACCATCTTGAGAAATTAGCTCTGCTTGATAACTTTTTATTTGCGTACAAGGTTGCTTGGTAGTGTTATGTATTAGAGATTACTTGCAATTGAGTACTTGTTTCTGTAACCATTTTATACCTCTCTAAGTTTTTTTGTCTATTTGAAGGCATGTCGGTGTAGAGTCGGTCGGAAACATCCTGAAGAATCATGCAAACATTCAGTCGATTAATGAGTGGGTAGTGTTATAGCAGTTCATATAAATATGGAAATAAATTTTCATGGAGTTTCAAGTGGATACTGTGCTCGGTTTATCATGGTTCTATGATTATAGTGTTCATAAGTTATACATCTATATTTTATTACAATTATCTGTTGTTTTGAACATTCGAAGTAGAATATTCAGTACTTTTTTTAAACTGAACTTCTGAATAATTAACTGGAAAGGATCAGAAAAAGAAGGCGACGTTTTTGTTGCATTTGGCTACTGAAGTGCTTATGCACTACCTTGTTGAAAGCTCTAGCACCTCACCATTTAAGAAACAGTAAGGGTCCTGATTTGTTTTTTATTTTTCCAGGGAGCTGGTAAATCTGCCGTTTTAAATAGCTTGATTGGACATCCTGTTTTGGTAAGTTGGATTGTTCTCATAACCTACATTTAAGTTTCTAAATATACAGGCTACAGCTACGTTAGTGTCAACGTCAGGACCATAACTTTCCAAGTTTCTATCTATCTTTTTTGTTCCAGCCAACTGGTGAAAATGGTGCTACTAGGGCTCCCATAAGCATTGACTTACAGAGGGATGGCTCAGTGAGCAGCAAATCAATTATCTTGCAGATTGACAATAAGTCTCAGCAAGTTTCTGCAAGTTAGTGACTATAATTGATACTCTCCTTGCTTTTATTTTATCCATGAGTTACAGCTTTGTGCAGGTGTTTGATGGATGGTTTAATATGTATTTCTACATAATGTAATTGTTATGTCAATTTCTTTTCTTACTTTTTATAGACATTATTTTCTAATTGAATTTTTTTATTTTAAAGTTAGAGCTTTGCTTCAAGTTATTAATGCCAAGTGGTGGAAAATCTCTCATCCTGTCCTTTTTACTCTTTTATGTTTTGGAAAATGACCATCTAACATTTTGTGTACTGATAGTATTTGATGGAAATTTTTCACCGTTCAACATATTTTTTTTCTGTTTGATATTACATGCTCAACTAATCCATATATCTTTGCTTCTGTTTTCTTCCTTATTTGTCCTATATTTATGCAGGTGCTTTGCGGCACTCCCTACAGGACAGATTGAGTAAAGGTTCCTCTGGCAAGAGCCGGGATGAAATCTATTTGAAGCTTCGCACTAGTACAGGTAGCTCATGAGCCCATGACTAGAGGCTGACAATTTCTCTAATTTATCAAGGTTGTAATTTCATGTGAAGTATCAGATAAACAGTGTATTAGTTCTGATCATAAATAAGACAGTAGTAGTTAGAACTTAGAACTTTAGAAGTACTTACACATGTGGTGGAATTGTGATGCACACTGGCATATGCATGGCAGTATTAACTGTTCTTCTGCTGTTACAAGAGTTTAAACGTTTAAGGCTGTTTAGAAGAAGTTTCAAAGCTGTTTTTGTTTCAAGAAATTGAAATTAGTTTTCTGATTTAGAAAATAGAGTTTTGTCTTTGGATTTAAATTTTCAGAAATAGAATTATCTTATGAAATGCAACACAGCCTCTTGATTTAATAATGAAATGTGTTTATCTTCAAAAAATTAGAAGTGTCTTTAGGTTCTAGCAACTCAAATTTATGATTATTGTATATTTAACAAACAATAACCAAAAGATAATTAAGTTATCAGTACAAGCAATATCTTTCCAAATAATCGATGCTTTAGTTTCACTTATGTAATTGAGTTAACAATTCTTCCTTTCAGCACCTCCGTTGAAATTGATTGATTTACCTGGGCTTGATCAGCGGAGCGTGAGTGAATCTATGGTAAGCACAAACTACCATTCAAGGAGTTGTAATCTATTCATTCTCTCTGTTTCTTATTCCTTCTTTTGTACACTTAGCGGTTGAATGAATTATTTGTTAAATTTTGTTATTAATTTCCAATAGTGCAACCCTAATGCTAGGCATAGGCGCAAAAAAATTTTAAATCAAACAATTAAACTATGCAACCCTAAGTCGTCGTATTGATTTTGGTAGTTTTTCTGTTTGATCAAGCGGTTTGAGTGATTGATAGTTTTTCTTGTGTAGATTAGTGAATATGCTGAGCACAATGATGCCATTTTGTTAGTCATCGTTCCTGCCTCTCAAGCAGTTGAGATTGCTTCAAGTCGTGCACTCAGACTGGTAAAGGAATATGACAGTGAAGGTAATTTTCAATACCAGGACAAATTAAGATGCATCTGTAGTTTTGAGTCTTGAGTTGACTTCTCAAGATAGAGGGCAGGGAGAAGACAATTCTATTTTCTTTGAGCTTGTAGCTGCCATAAATCTTGTAACTATTGATTTGGAATGTAGGCATGTAAGAGTTGGTTGCCTTTTGTTTTTTTGTTTTTTTTTTTTTTGGACTTTTTTTCTCATTCCCTTTTATTTGCACTTCAACTTATATAACTTTGTGCACAAGTCTTAACTACACTATTATGAAATGCCCCCTCCTTTGCTGTTAATTCCTTTGTTGTTAAAATGAAGAATATAATGTTAATTGCAGGGACTAGAACTATTGGGATAATTAGCAAAATAGATCAAGCTGCTTCAGATCAGAAATCGTTGGCTGCTGTTCAGGCTCTACTATTAAATCAAGGACCTTCAAGAGCTTCAGATATGCCATGGATTGCTTTAATTGGTCAATCTGTTTCAATTGCTTCCGCACAGTCTGGATCTGAAAATTCTTTGGAAACTGCTTGGAGGGCTGAGACCGAAAGTTTGAAATCCATACTGGTTGGTGCCCCACAGAGTAAACTGGGTAGAATTGCTTTGGTGGATGCTTTGGCTCATCAAATACAGAACCGTATGAAGCTCAGACTTCCCAACCTATTATCAGGGTAAATTCTTTAGATGCTACATCATCAATTTTTTCTTTAGCCATAAACTTTTAGTTACTTCTAGATGCAATCTGTTACATTTATGTAAGTGATGCAAAAAAAAAATCCCATTAAATTTTACCAAATTCCAGTTGCATGACTTTGGTCATATATTACTTTGCATGATTATTTTATGTTATATTTAAGAACGAGCTTCCAACTTAGAATCTTTTGAAGCATAGGAATTTTGGATCTTGATAAGGTTGCACCTCTAAAGATGGATTTGCTTGTAATTCACTTTTGTTGGATCTTTTTCAAAATAAATAAAAATATCACGCTTGTAATATTATTTTTACGTATTAACAAATGAATAAAATTTAATTCAGTGACAAATAATATTTAACTTAAAATTTGGCAAAGTCTAAAAAAAAAAAAACTGGCAATGTAGTCGTGGGTTATTAAGTTGAATGTGAGTGAGAGACCAGTAAACGTGTGACTATTTGTATCTTGATCTTCCTCCACCGGGCTTTCTGGCTTCCTATTTACTTCTTTTAATATATGCTAGGTTACAAGGAAAGTCTCAGATTGTTCAAGATGAGTTATCGAAGTTTGGTGATCAAATGTCAGATAGTGCTGAAGGGACAAGAGCTGTAGCTTTGCAACTTTGCCGTGAATTTGAGGACACGTTTCTTCAGCACATTGCAACTGGTGAGGTGAGTCATCTCAGTTTTATACTTGGGTTTTCATTTTTGTTGCAGCTCCAACTTAACACAATTGATAATGCGAACCTTTTTTGTGTGTCCACGTGACGCAAATCTTTCTAGTCCCAAAAGGCCCAAATTAATGGACAAGAAAATAGGTGGAAAAACATTGAACTTCATGTTCTAAACAAATCTGTAAACTATGAGGTAGTTAGTTTAGCTTCACACAAAAGCGAACTTCATTTAATGAAAACATTTGCAGACTTCCAAGCTCAATCATGAAGTTAAAATTAAAATTTCAATTTTTAGTTCGAGCTCTCTCTTTCTCCCTTAAATAGCAGACTAAATTGCATGTATTTATTATTATTATATTATATTATATTATATGCAGTGAGAAGTTGGTAGGATTCTCCTTACCTTTTTCACTTGAAATAAAATTGAAGTTCAAATGCTTAATGGAAATTGTTGATGTTAATTTAAAGTTTTTTTGGAAGCTTGACAGCTTTACCATTTTGATATGGGGTGTTCAATAATTATTTTTTTCCTTTTTTCGCTTTTGGTACAACCAAAAGTTTTGTTAATTACAGAAAGGGGGGAAAATCCCAAGCTTAGTGTCATTTTTAGTCCAATATAGTGGTCATAGTTTTTTTTCCTTTCATCTTGTTTGCTCGTGTGATAACCCTATAAACGTATTCTTCTAATATAAAATGATACTCGAGTTTGAATGGTTATCCCAGTTCATACATGAAAGTGGTGCAACAATGTATTTGATTTTGGGTTTCAGTTGCTCACGATAATTTTCAATTTTAGGGTGCTGGTTGGAAAATTGTTGCTAGTTTTGAGGGAAACTTTCCAAATAGAATCAAGCAGCTCCCTCTAGACAGACATTTTGACATTAACAATGTGAAAAGGGTATGTTTGTCTGTCTCCTTGCTCGCCACTTCTGTTGTTGTGACATTGTATTTTTTGTTTTGCGTTCAGATTATCCCTATGCTTTTGCAACTTTTAGTTATTTGTTATTTCTTTTGATTATTTTGAAACAGATCGTGTTAGAAGCTGATGGCTATCAACCATATTTGATATCCCCTGAAAAGGGTTTGCGATCTCTAATAAAAAGTGTTTTAGAGCTTGCAAAAGAACCATCACGTCTCTGTGTTGACGAGGTAAGCCTCGCTGGGATTTGTTTCTTTATTTGGTTGGTCTTTTTCCCTCTTCTGAAGAAGTTCAGTTCTCATGTCTAGTAAAGAATTTAAGATAATTTGCATTTTAAAAGTTTGTATCACTGTCATTTTTTTTGCACTTCCATTCCATTGTCTATATTAGGAATTGTTGCTCACCCGATTTCCTGTATTTTTCATTGAAAAAAATGTCGAAGTTTATTTTCAATTACCTTACCAAATATGAAAAATGCCACCTGCTCATCATTATTAATTTATGTAGTTTATATTTTAGTTTATTTATTCTGCTACTTATGGAATTCTTGCTTGGTTAATAAAAAAGGTCCATCGTGTTCTAGTGGATATAGTTTCTGCTGCTGCAAATTCTACACCAGGTCTTGGAAGATACCCGCCTTTCAAGAGAGAGGTATGATGAACAAATTTCTCTAGTTTTTAATGTCATTGTGCTCCCTATTTCTCTAGAAGAGAAAATGGCCCGGAAACTCACAAATATTAGAAAAAGACGGCCATTTCTTTCTGGCCTAAAGCTTCGAAAGTTTATTTTATTTTATATTTTTTTTATCAACTTTCTTGAAGATCGTGGCCATCGCAAGTGCTGCATTAGATGGATTTAAGAATGAAGCGAAGAAAATGGTAGTTGCACTTGTTGACATGGAGCGAGCTTTTGTGCCTCCACAACATTTTATTCGATTAGTCCAAAGGAGGTACTTCTAATAATTTCTTTAACTTGTATATTAATCTCTTCACTTAGTAAACAGTAATGTTATTGAAGATTAAAAGAGAGGATAACTAACTAACCTCCCCCTATATATATATATTAAAAAAAAAAACAACTTTCCCCTAGTTTTTTCTCAATTCACATAGTTAAAATCTACCATTGAAAATTCATTTTATCTTATCCAAAAAGAAAATTCATTTTAAGCATTTATTTTCCTTATAATATTTTTAAGTGTAATCTGTATGAGTTAGGATGGAGAGGCAGCGTCGAGAGGAGGAGGTGAAATACAAATCATCAAAGAAAGGTCAAGAGGCAGAGCAAACAATACTAAACAGGGTATCTGTTCTCGTACATTCAAGTTACAGAAAATTAATATAATATTTGATTTTCTATCCCTTTTCCACGTCGTGCTTACCATAAGCATTTCTTCTTTCTTTTCCATTTTTCTATTTCCTCGATATTAATTTGGGTCAGGCAACTAGTCCTCAAACTGGTGGAAGCCTGAGATCGATGAAGGAAAAACCAGGCAAAGAGGACAAAGAAGTACAAGAAACTTCTAGTTTGAAGACTGCAGGTCCAGAAGGGGAAATAACAGCTGGTATGTATGTATGTGTGTACTTTATCAGTTTTTCAATTTTTTTTAGTAGATCTCTCTGTTTCAAAAAAAAAAGAAAAAAAAAAAATGGTTTGGATAAACATTTCATTCCTTTTAATGTTAGACCAAGTTCAAAAACTGAAGAACGGAATTGATGTTGAAGGTTTACGTTATTAGATGGCTAGAATATTGAAATTTGGTTCTGGGTGAATGTGTGTGTTGGTTACTGTGGCTACCCCAGTTAACTTCGCAATTCAAATAATTTAGGTTTTCTGTTAAAGAAAAGCGCTAAAACAAATGGATGGAGTAAAAGATGGTTTGTTCTAAATGAAAAGACGGGAAAGGTATGTGACATTTTGTTCTATAATTTCCATTGGTTATTATGTGGAGTATGATGGCTAAAGAATGTTCATGGTGGTTTTCTCTTTTCCATTACTCTGTTAGGCATGTAGATGTACGTAGTTTAACTTTGACCCATAATACTGACGTTGCTATATCAAGAATTCTGTTTAACGTGTCATATCACCTATATAGTAGCAATATTCTTTTTTTGTATCCTATAAAAAAATATTATTAGAAAAAGAACTGTGTGTAGTCTTAGTTTTTGGAATCTTATCCACAAATCCTAATTAAACCATATCAATATGAAGACCCAAGAATAATTTCCTTTCTGTTATGCTTATAATCCAGTAGCTGCACATGTTTAAGCTAGAATATTTCGATCTATCTGCCCAGGCTTCTATTTCCCCTTTTAATACTATTTGTTTTCTTTTGTTTTCAATCCTTTGGAGTTTGTATTTTTTAACATTAATCTCTTTTCATTTCTTCAATGAAAAGTTTAGGCCCCGTTTGATAACCTTTTGGTTTTTTGTTTTTGTTTTTTGAAATTTAAGCTTATTTTTACTCAAATTTTCTACAACGTGTTCCATCTTTCCTACAATGTATCAATCTTTCCTTAAAAAAGTATGTGAATGCTAACTAAATTTCAATAACAAAAACAAACTTTTGGAAGCTACTTTTTTTTCCAAATTTTTGATTGGTTTCTACAAATATAGGTAAGATGTAAATATCCAAGTAAGAAAAAACATATAGTAAGGTAGTTGTTGTAGTCTTAAATTTCAAAAACCAAAAATTAAAAACAATGGTTATCAAACGGGACCTCAGTTTCTTATTTTTTTTATCTGGAAAGGAATGTTCTGATATTCTAATTAAGATGTGCTATTACTGTGTTAGCTTCTTCATCTTCCACCTGTATGTCTCATCCAGTTGCTTCATGTCTTGAGAAATTGTGTGGGTACTCAACCACTTTTGAATTACGTTGAAGACTCAAGATGTGCTTGAGGCTTGTAGCTGTATTCTATTCTAAGTTTTAAGATTGCTTCCTGTATTAACATGTCTTATTCGTAATCTGGGCTGAATTACAAAAAGGAACCGGCGTGCTTTCTTGTTTAACCATTGCATGATTATATGTCGTTTCTTCATCTAACCCGTGCTAGAAGAATAGTTCTTACAATTTGTCCTTTCTTACTCAGCTTGGTTACACTAAGAAGCAAGAAGAGAGGCATTTCCGTGGTGTGATCACTTTGGAGGTATGAAGAAGTGGTATAGAGATTGTCTATTTTTTCTAGTTGTGATTATGCTAATGCCACTTTACTAAGACATTCATTTGGCATTTTTTTTGTTCTAGTGAGGGAATGAAAGTTTCAATTTTCATTGAGCATATAGCTATTACTATTGATGTTCAAAATTTGAAACCTATTTTTTTTTCTAGATATAAAGTATATTCATATAACTATTGATGTTCAAAATTGGACATCTATTTCTCTAGACCTAAAATACATGCATCAATGGAATATTTAGAGGCTTTGAGAGGGACTCTAGTGATGTGTGGTCCCTCTATGTTGTTTTTTGGGCGTAGCTTAGGTGGCACATTTGTTTTGTAAATATTCTTTACACCTTATTTTACTTGATTAGTACCCTTTTTTTAAGGGGTCCCTTTTTTGAGCTTGGTTTTTTATATGCTAATGTTTTCTTTTTATTTTTTTTCAATGAAAGCTCGGTTTTCATTAAAAAATAATAATAATAATAATAAAGTTTTGAATAATGAAATCAAGATAAAAAAAAATTATGAATGTGGTTGTCTTTACTAAAAATATCTTAGGAAGTCACATTTTATAATATATACATCTTTTGTTGGTAACATCATTCTTTTAAGGATATTTTTTATATACGAAATGTAATCTTTTCATTGGTAATATGAAAAATACCAAAAGGATAAAAGAGGGAGAAATACAAATGGAGAAAAGAGAACTATAGTACATAATCGAAACACCCAGAAACAAAAGCAACCAATGGCCCTAAGAGGGGAAGCAACAACTTAAACAACAAAAACATCAAGATATCTCCACGCTGTGTGACAGTGCATCAAAAGTGAAGCCATGTGGGGAGTAGATGATTGGGGTTTTGACATGGAACACCTCTTAAAGAGGTGTGCCAACCCAAAAACCTGTAGATGAAGCACCAAAGTAAGGGTAATCTAAGTGAACTCGGTCCCAATCTCTTTGACGAGATTGGTTTGGAGTTGTATTGATTGGAAATGTCAATGGTTTGAAGCTCTCTAATCCATTTGGTCTTCTTCTTCACTGCAACTGATGTCTTGTGGAAGGAAGACATCGACATAATATGATAAGGCGCGTTTAGGAGTAGGATAAGGAATGATAAATCTTATTAGGAGTAGGATAAGGAATGATCAATCCTATTAGGAGTAGGATAAGGAATGACCAATTCTATTAGGAGTAGGAGAAGAATATTTGACTTTAAATAAGAGAGAATGGGGAGGTAAGGATATATTGAGAAGTATTGAGATATTGAGTATCTAAGGCTTGAGAGTGATCTCAAATTGGGAAGGTCCAAGTACTTCGAACACTTGGGTTAATTTGTATCTTTATTATCCTTTTATTTAAGTATATATTTGGTTCTTATCAATTTGGTATCAGAGCATTTGATCCATGGATATTGATGGGATTTTCAACCAAATGCATAAGAAAGGTTTTTTTGAAGCTATGGCAAGAAAAATGGCGGATGACGAGTGAAGTCGATGGACTCTTTATTCAAAACTCGCCAAGAGAAAGTTGCAAGTATGAGGATGAAAGGGGAAGAGCACTTGGCCGAAGTTAAACGAGAAAAAGTTGTAGGGTTGACAAATTATGCAAAAGTAGATGAGGAGGAGAAC
>JBBMKA010000015.1:282357-300662 GCA_037833695.1 Sechiopsis laciniata | reverse complement strand
CGTAATCTGATTGTAGAGACGTGCATCATCACGATCCCAACGCTTTTTTTCTACCTCGTCCGTAGGTGGTTTTCCATTCATATGACCCTCAAACTCATTATATAGTAGATGATTTTTAATCGTTTTATTCCAATCGAGAAAGTTTGAACCATTCAACTTGCGTTTCGTGATTTCCATGGAGTGAGAAATAATGCTTGTTTGCTTATTCTCAGCCATATTCCCTCAAATTAAACAAATTAGGGTAGCAAAGAGTCCAAAAATCAACAAAAAGAGTACTTTTTCAAAAAAAAAAAAAAATCTAAAAATAGTAGCAAAAAGTGCATAAAACAGCGTGCAATCGTCAATCTCGAGACAAATCGATGCTAGAAACCAAAAATGAATTACCTAAACTTGTTAATCTTGCTGTCCCGCACAAAACCCAACGAAAAACACTCCGATTGGAGCTGGGATGCGCCTCCACGTGCGGTTGCAAGTTGGCGGCGGTCAAACTACTCCAACGACTATTGCGGACTAACGGCTGGTCGAAATCCTTCAATATTTGGACAGATTATAGATCGGGATGTGGGCTACCGGATTAAGGCGACGGTGGCGCTCCGGCGACTTTTCGGCGGCTTCTAGACGACTCCTTTGACTAAAAAACTCAATGCTCTGATACCATGTAATCGAGAGCTTGTGACTAAAGAGTCGTTGTATAATTATTAGAAGAGGCAATGCCTATTTATAGAGTACAAGATAACCCTAACGGGCCTAAACCTAAGGAAATCAGTAAAATACATATTTACACATATAATCCTAACAACCGTGACAGCTTTTACACGCACCCCAACTCAGCTATTCATGTTTGATGGATAACTTACATCCAAGCATAAAATTAAAGTTCATAAGCTAAAGTTGATGGTCTTGAAAGGGAAGGATTAAGGGGCAAGAGATAAGGAAGAAACTAAATAGTAGAGGTCGGCATACAAAAGGAATAAATTGAAACAGCAGAGATCACCCTGAATGTGGTGGATGGGCTCACAACTCAAAAGACCTTAAACTTGCATGGGCAAATTGGACAATAGAAGTTGTGTCGACAAATGATTGTGAAGCTATTTACAACTTTACCACAAAGAAAGCTGGCCATGAACTACCATTGCCGATATAAAAAACAAAAGTAGGAAGCAGAGGTTTGTTTTGGGACAAGGCTTTAGATTCGAGGATAGGGGTCTATATGAATTTTTTTCATATCTTTGAGATTCGGGACAGCTTGTACGCACTTTAACTATTCTCACATGACATACCGTCTGACCTTACAACATTTGGATGTGTCAAGAAAATCCGTAGGAAATTAATTCCTATGAAGGAAGCCACTTTGGATTGAACCCACAACCTTTTGATTCCTTAATAATGTCCTAGACCACTCGAACACCCATGGGGGTGATTGAATTTTGGAGTTTAGGGGAGGAGAGGAGAGGAAAGGAAGTGGAGTGATTTGGAGAGATAAAATACTTGTTTGGGAATTGGTGTTATGAGAGGAGAGGAGAGATTGATGTAAGTGGATGTAATGTTTATTTTATATATATATATATTTGATATAATTAAATAAAATGTTTGATGTTATGTTAAATTTGAAAAAATAAAAATAAAAAGAGTTAAAAATTAGATAAAATTTGATATAATTTTTTTTTTGAAACAAGGATAACCACGCCTGCCCCTAGGCCAATCACCGGGAGACATCGAAGGAGATAAAATTTGATATAATTAAATAAGATGTTTGATGTGATGTTTGATAATGAGTTGAGAAAAAATTGAGAGGTGTTGGGAGAGGTTGTGAAAACAAACACGGAGTTGACAATTCCTCCTCTCCTCTCCTCCTTCAACCTCTAAATCCAATCACCCCATGGTGGTTAAGTTCTTTTCCACTTGCTTCTTTATGGAATGAATCTGATGCTCAGGGATACTGAGTGTTGTAATTAGGCTATAGCATCTTGAGGTCAGTAGAGAATTTTGACCTCCAGCACACAGGAGGTTCAAAGTGATTCAGCATGATTCATGAGTGTCTAGCTTCTAAGTTCTACCCAGACTATGGATGTCAATTGGCTGGCTTCTAAGATAGATTTTCAGTACGGAGATACAGAGATGTATTTAATGGGGATGTCAATTGGCCGGCTTCTAATAATAGCCAAATAAGTTTTCAGTATGGAGGTACAGAGGTGAATTTAATGAGGATCGTAGTCATAGTTGGTCCCTCTAGTTCTACCAATGAAAACACTCCTTAAAACAATCAAACAAGAAGGGCAAGCGATCTTGATGGGACTCAAGAATTCGTTCATCCAGCAGCAGAAGGAGGATGTATTGAGTAGATGTGAAGACCAAATCCAATCCATCAAGGTCTACTGCCAATGAGAGGAAAGGAGCATGACATCGCCATCATGTTGGAGTCAACACCAGTTAGGCCAAAGTGTGGATAATCGCTTTTAGGTTGTCCATACCGTTTCCCCCCATCCACCCAATATTTCATGATCACCCACATGTCTTATGCTCAGTTGTTCCTGTCAAATTCCATGGGTTGCAATTGAAAGCAATTTCTACCAAATATAGCATAGCATCTTGAATCTGTGACCAAAATGTTATTCTTCATATGGTGGACTATTGGATTCTACAAGGCATCTGTTTTTCTGGTTATGTATCCCGCCATTGGGCTTCAATGTGTTTGTCGTGATCTTCTGTTTTGCAGTGTTAGCTTTATCATGTTTCACTGGATTTGTTGTTGTTGATGTCTTCTAGTTTTCCAATGGGCATCTTTTTATTCATCCTTTGTTTTAATCATATTCAAGGATTCTTTATGCTTTTCGGGATCTCATTTGAATTTCATTTGTATTGGGATGTGTTTATAAATCCCTATCAGATATGTTTTCCTCTATGTTTCCTTTTGCTTTTTCCTTTTAGTTTGCCTTTTTCTTCTTTTTCACTCGGGGAGTTTTCTCTAAGCTTGTTTCTTGTTTCAAAAAAATAAATCTTCCACATATGGAACTTGGCCACTTCTGTCTATGTTTCACCTCAATTTATGTCTGAATTTATTTTGGAGGTGAAACAATGAGTTTTCCACCTTTGACTGTTCCTTTCCATTGATCATACTGAGTTGATGGCTAAGTTTTCTTAACGCTGATCTACAGCTACATGGGGAGCCTATAGAATGGAAATTACCAACTGCAATTTCCACTCATCAACCTTGTGGATAAGATTGCTAATTGGGGCTAAATACTGTTTAGCCACACATGTTTCCCACTAAACAACGAGAAAAAAGCAAGGATGAGAGATTGTGAACCTTGCAGACTGAAGGATTTTTTTTTTTTTTTTTGATAGAAAACAGAAAACTTTCATCGATAAAATGAAACGTTACAAGATGACATCAAAAAATTATAAAAAACCATGCCAATGATGCAAAAGAGTGTTAATACTATAGTCCTTAAAAGGTGAGGATTTATGGGTCCATGACATAGCTAAAAAAGTGATGGATTCAATTAAGTTCTCTACATGATGTTGATTGTCGTTAAAGATGCGCTCCTTCCTCAGAGTCCATGGTTTCCACCATGATGCATATAAAAAGGGGATCCATAATCTCTTCTTGTCATCCATGAACAGGTGTCCCTGTATAGAGTATAGAATCAAATCCTCAATGTTACCCGGTCTTGTCATCTGCCAACCAAAAGATTTTAGCAAAAATGTCCATATGCCGCTTGCCAAATTGCAATTTCTAAATAAGTGGATCTGTGATTCAGCTTCATTCTTGCAAAGAGGGCAAATGCTAGGAGAAAGGGTCATTGATGGCCACTTAGTCTGTAAAATTTCATGGGTATTCAATGCACCATAACTAAGCTCCCAAATAAAAAATTCTATCTTCTTCGGTTGTTGACCTTTCCATATATTAAAATAGAAGTCATTCATATCATTATGGGTAGAGGAGGAGATATGCTCCAATAATGATTTAGCCAAAAAGATGCCATCCAAATTAAGAGGCCATTTCCATGCATCATCTCTGTCAATGAGATTAATCCGGTCAAGAAGGTGGGATGATTCGGCCCATTCAGTAATTTCATCATCCTTAAGGTTCCTTCTGATTTTCAGGTTCCAGGCTTCAGATGTGGAGTCTCGACAGTAAAAAACAGTGTCATGTTTAGCAAGTGACAGGTTATACAAAAGGGGAAATCTCTACAAAAGGGATGCATCTCCATTCCAATTGTCATGCCAAAAAAGTGTAGTCTCTCCCGATCCAATAACATGAGCAACTTGGAGTAAATCAAGTGTTTCCACCTATCAATGTATTTCCATGGACCCTTTGCGAGACGAATACCTTTGACACCAGATTTGAGAGCATTTGAAGAGGTGCCATATTTAATATCAATGCAATTCCTCCACAGAGCTTCTTTCTCCACAGAATATCTCCAATGCCATTTGGCTAAAAGGGATATGTTTTTGTTGTGTATATCAATGATCCCAAGACCCCCATTTTCAATCGGCTGCTTGACTTTATCCCATCTAATGAGATGGCTGGTTTTTCCTCCTTCCTTACCTCTCCATAGATAGTTTCTGTATAACTTTTCGATCCTCTCTGTGACCTTAGTGGGTGCAAGGAAGAGGGAGAGGTAGTAAATAGGTACATTTGCAAGAGTTGCCTGTATAAGAGTCAGTCTACCTCCTTTGGATACATGAGTAGCTCCCCAATTCTGCAGACGCTTTTCAATGACCGGATTCCAAAAGTCTATGGATTTTGGATTCCCATTGAGGGGGAGATCCAAATATGTCGATGGCCAATTTTCAACCTTAAAACCAAATGGAGCAGCCATTCCCTTTGATTCATCGAGGTCAATATTAAGGGTGAGGAATTCAGTCTTCTTACAATTTATATTTAAACCGGAAGAAGCCTCAAAGGCTTTAATTGTATCCATCATCTTATTCCAAGAGTCCATCTTTGTGGAGGAGAATAAAATCGTGTCATCAGCAAATAATAGATGGGTGCAAGATAATCTCCCATCACTATAAGAGATGGAAAAACCTTCGATATTCCCCTTTTCCTCTGCCAAGGTGAGTTGTCTACTCAAGCAATCAATTACCAACACACACAAAAAAGGGGAAAGAGGATCCCCTTTTCTAAGGCCTCTGGTAGCCCGAATCTTGCCACGCGGTTTGCCATTAATAATAATGGAGAAATTAGCTGATGATATGCAACCCCTTATCCATTTTCTCCACAAAATACCAAACCCCTTTTTTAACAATATAGAATCCAAGAAATCCCAATCAACCATGTCAAAGGCTTTCTTAATATCAAGTTTAATAACAAACCCTTCTTTTTTTTTCCTTTGCCAATCATCAATAAGTTCATTAGCCATTAAGATAGTGTCGAGAATCTATCTATTGGCCACAAATGCTGATTGATAGTTGGAAACAGTAAAAGGTAATAGTGGTCAGAAATGACCCTTTCCAATCAACGAACCTTTGCACTATCAAACTTTTTGATAAATTCGTCTATAATCAGGAAACGATCAATCGGGATCATGACTGGATTCTCCCTCATATTTGTCCATGTATAAGCGTCGTTCTGTAAGGGAATCTCAATCAAATCTGCCTTGGAAATGAAATTGTTGAACTTTTTCATCTCTTTAGTAATAGATCTGTTGTTAGATTTCTCAAAACACCATCTAGTGATGTTAAAATCACCTCCCAGCATCCAAAGCGGCCCACATTTTTGCTTTACACCCTCTAGCTCTTTCCACAATAATTCTCGAGCTTTACAATTGTTGGGACCGTAAACCCCTGTTATCCATAAATGGGTACCGTCAGTTAAAGAAAGATGAATGGTGAGGGAATATGTACCTTTAATTGCTTTAATGAAGGTGAATAGAGATTCATTCCAAATGATAGCAATCCCTCACGATCTTCCAATAGCATCTAATGATGTCCAGGCAAGGTTCCTCGAGCTCCATAATGATTTAATGAAGCTTCTATCCATCGATTGTTTCTTAGTCTCTTGTAAAATAACCACGGTTGGATTATGCTACCTGAAAAAGTCCTTGATGACTGCTTTCTTTCTCCATGAACCCAACCCCCGAATGTTCCATGAGATAAATATCATCTATAACCAGATTGCCCCTTACTCTGTTTAGACACAGAGGATTTTTCATAATTCACTGATGATGTTAGGTTATCAAGTTCTTTTCTCCATTTTCTCTTCTTTTTAATGGCAGTACCTGATAGTTTAGCTGCTGGCATCAGGGCAATGTACATACGATTATTAGCCAGCTAGGGGAGGAAGAAATGTAACAAAGAGCCAGCCTCTTCAGGTATATCGAAGCCCATGGCATCTTTCTATTCAGAGCAAACATCTTCTATAAAGCCTCTATGTTGATTAGTGAAAATCTCTTCATCATCACGTTCCGTTCTCAAAGGTGTTGGATGAAAAGAATCCACCAATGGGTAATCGGCTTCATGTTCAGCAAAATTCTGGTTCAAGGCTGTTGGATCTTCAATACATTGAATGGTCAGAGACATCTCACTCTTTGGTGAAGAGCCAGGGGAGGAGCAACCCACTTCGGTATCTGAAGAAGGTTGGAGAGTATTTGTTGAAAATTTGGTCCCTGGAATGAAAATAACAGGCCTGTCATTAATAACAATAGATCTTCAAGAATAAATGGGCCTTGGTATGGGTTTATGATTAGACAAGGCTTCTATGTACGATAATTTAATATGAGGATTTTCATTTAGAAGGCTCTGTTCCTTGACACCCATTTTTTATCTAAGAACAATAGACAAAGGTGGGGGCCCATTAGAGATAAGGTTCAAATTTGAGGCAATAGGTTGGTTACGAACTAATTGTTGGGTTTCGTTCGTTGGTTCCCGAAAAGATGGGGAGACAGCTTTATCAGTTGTCAAAACAGACAGAGGGGAAGTACCAGAAGTAGCCGACCTATGAGAGATAGTAGTGTGCCTTCTAACTTCCACCCACTCTCTCTTCTTAGCGCGTAAAACAAAACGATCAACCTTAGACCAACCTTTGATTCGACGGCGCGTGAGGAGGGGGGATCCTCTATCTCAGCGGAGCGTGCATCAATGTTTGGATTCCAGAGGCTCTGTTTCAAATCTTGGTATCTTGTAGGATAAACAATGTTACTCTCCGCCTGTATAAGAGATTCGATTCTAACGACCAAAGAAGATGTTGATGATGGAAGATGGAAGATGAATCACTGCTGGTAAGAAGCCCGTTGTATTATCCTTGATTTTGAGTAAAGGAGCTCTAAGGTCGGCTCTTTCTCTGGTTCCCTGGGCGTCAATAAGGCCTCCACAAGAATCACCAATGAATCTAAACGATTCATCATTCCATCTGTGAAGGGGGAGATCTCTGCAATAGATCCATCCACCATGACAAGTGATGACCGGCTTGGCAAGCATCAATTCATCAGAGTACGCCGAGAAAGAGACCATGGCATTTCCAAGTTTGATCCATCCATGAGTCTTAAAAAAAAACGTTCAATAGGGATTTGTCGACACCTCTCAGAAGAGCTCTATTAGGTAGTAAAGACTATATAGTCAAGTTGGTAGAGTATTCACATTTGATGACACTTTCAATGTAAGTCCATGTGATCTGTAGTCTTTCTCGATAACTAATAATGGCCCTTTCAAGATTATTTTCATCGATCATTACAATCCTCTGTTCTAGATAAGGGGTGGCAGCTTCTTTAAAAATCCTCTGTTTTTTATGATAGGCAGTTTCATTAATGGTTCTGTCTCTGATAGTTTGGGTCCTTAATGGTGGGGGTCAATGGTCGATCTATAATCAAAGTTCTGAGCTTTTGATTTCATCAATTTATTCAATATAAAGTCATTGATTCCATTGTAAAAATCCATCCATCCTCTTCCCTGTGGCCCCAAGGGAATCATTAACTTCTTTGTCCCGCCATTAGGTCCAAACTGTACGAAGTCTGCATAAAAACCTCTTCTGGAAGATACTTTTTCCACCCAATGAACTATGCCTCTATATCTGGTCTGGTAAAAGAATTTTCGGTTCATTGGATGGTCTCGTAGAACATTGAAGGTATCTCTGAGCCATGTGAGAAGATACCTATAGATAATCAGTGAGAAGCTTCTATCTCTTTCCGTTTCTGTGATTCGCATATAATCAACTGCTTTATCATCATTCTCAAAGGAGTATTTCTTTCTACCAATGCGCAAGGGTGCACGATTGTTAGCCATCTAATCATCAACGACAAAGTCATCGGAGAAGGAATGGGGTTGTTGGTGGGGAAGACAGAGGGTTGAGGAGAGAGGAGAGAGGGAAGAGCTTTTTTTTTTTAATATTTGCCAATAATCCTTGCCGATTTGCAGGCTGAAGGAAATTTTATGCTTAAGTTATTAAGTTATGGGGCATTTTTGTCTTTAGCAGCTAGTTATACATTCTCTCAGTAGGTTTAGTGGGCATGTGTAAAAGAGGGCAAGAAGTCAGAGGGAAATATCAGATGTAATTGATTTGGAGAGGGGCAAGGCTCTCGAACTAGCAATTTTTTTATTGCTGTAACACAACAAAATCCTCCCAATAACTGATATTAAACTATCGTGGAAAAATCTCAAATAATTGAGGCAGAGTCACAATTACTATCAAACAACAGCATATGCATACATAAAACTTCGAAAGCAAGAAAGGTGGCAACCGATATGATGATGGCATATAGAAACTTACCTGGGCGCCACCTTTAAAAATAGCTTCATAAATTACTCCAGTGTAGTAATCAAGACCTCTGGCAAGACTCAAGTCAAATACCACTTTGTCAACACACTTCGACTTTTCTAGAGCACTAAATAATATCTCTAATTCACTCAATGCATCAAAAGATCCTTTATTTTGTAGTAGCGGGCTCTGCTCCTGTTTAAGCTTAGATAATAACTCCAATGGATGTCCCCTTTCCTTGACAAAATCACCAATTCTTTCAGCTATCTCAAGGGTCAATCCCTTTTCCTCCACCTAGCAAGCAAACGTCAATTTATAATCAGGCATAATAAATTCATTCTTGTTATGGTTATGATATACGACAAAAAATGCAGAACTAGGAAAATGGATTAATGTAAGGGTTTACCCTGTGATGTGAATTAAGTTAACAAAATAACAATCAAATCAGATTTAAAAAAATAAAACTAATTAAATGAAATTAACCAAAAGAAAAAGAGCTTTGAGTCAAGTGAAAGCAATTATGGAAATATATGTTCTTTTAGAACTCAAGGGCACGGTTGTACAACCAATAGAACATATCATGTTCAAGTAAATCATAATTATGCATATATGTGTCAGAGTTAGACCATCTAACTTTAAAATTGACGAACGTAATCTGTATTCAGCATTAAGTTAAGCCACATAACTAAGAGATCCTAAGAAAGAAAGGCAGAAAAAGGCAGGAATGCTCAAATTGTGATCAACAGTAAATTCAACTACCATTTCTCTTTTTATCTGGTCAAAAGATTGCTTGTCTAACTTGTCAATACTCGAACATATAGTTCTGAACTTTTCAGGTGGTACTCCACAAATTTCTAACATTCCATCCAATAGCTTTCGATGATTCAATTTTATCTGCAGAAGAAAATATGTACAAAGTGGAGTCAGAAATCAATGGCCGTAACAACCTGAATGGACTGAGGCAACTCCATATTATAGAAAAGGAATCTAGAAATCCAATCCACTCAAAGCTTATAATAATGGGAGTGAACGTGCTTAATATATTTGCTTGAATTTTACGCTAAACTTGTTGATTCATGAACAAAAATATTTGTGTTATAATCTGCAGAACAATCAGTAAAAAAGGTTACCTCGTACTGTCCAATGTTCAGCTCATCAAGTAGCTCTGTAAGTATCTTAATAACCTCAAAATCAGGCCCCATCTTTTCATATTGACCAGCAATATCAAAATCACACTGATAAAATTCACGAAATCTTCCCTTAGAAGGATTGTCCCTTCTGTAAACTTTTGCTATTTGGTACCTTTTGAATGATGTTATACCATTCATGGCAACATATCTGGCAAACGGAACAGTGAGGTCGTACCTAAGCGAACAGAGCTCCCCTCCCTGTTAACAGACTGAAACAAAATTACAATGATAGAGAACAAAAAAGGAACCACGAGAAGTTATTGCTCCGTCACATAACACTATCTAGGCAAATTTAAACAACGTGATTCACTATTGAGAAACTAAAAAACAACATTAAATAGAACAAGCAAGGCAGCCAAAGATTAAACAGAGAAGCATTAATTCAATCAGAAACGGATGAATGTAACATGCTCAGAAAAGTTCAATAACACATATCAATGTCGAGCACTTGTAAATGGCATTATTCTCCGCAGATCAGGGTATTCTTGTCAATAACTAATCTAATCATTTAATAATTTCAAGAAGCATGAATAGATGGATGCTTAAATTAAAGGGGGGAAATAAATTAATATAAATATTCCAACAATTATATCCGAGAAACTTGAAAAGAAAAATAATGGCAATGTCCGTTCACACAAGTAATAACATATATTATAACCTGATCCGCCAGATCATAAATCAGCTTGGAATCTTCTCCGTATTTCCCCATTAAAGTTTCTCTCAACTCAAAAGCTGGAGTATCCAAGGCTGTGGCACCATGCCGCTCAAAAACCCCCTCTATAATTGAAAATGCTTTCTTTCTAATTGTCATTTGTTCTTTTGCAAAATCCCGAGTGCCCTATTACAAGGAACATGCAGTTGAGTTAAAATAAGAAACACCTTACTCAAGTTAGAAAGAGTGAAAAACAGTAAAATATTAAAATCAAATCAAAAGATGGTTGTATTAACTTTTTAACAGAAAAGATACACATAACATTATTGACAAAAACATGAGTCAGATACAAAAAATAAAACGATACCTAATCCTATAGATCATTCCAAAGGAAAATGAATGATTTCTAAATGGAGACTTCTAAAAAATAAAGGCGTTCTCTCGTTCTATTCACAATATGTATATATATATATATTATAGAAAACATAAACTTTCATGAATGAATGAATGAAAAGTTACAAAATAACTTCATATCAAAATTACAAGAAGTCTTTCCAATGAGAAAGAGAGTATCAATAACCATCGTGGAGTGGCCTAGTGGTCAAGAAGGGCCTTGGGGTGCAAAAGGTGATGGGTTCAATCCATGGTGGTCACCTACTTAGGAATTAATTTCCTACACGTTTCCTTGACATCTAAATATTGTGGGGTCAGGCGTCTCGTGACATTAGTCGAGGTGCACACAAGTTGGCCCGGACAGTCACAAATAAAAAAAATTAAAACAAAAAAAGAAAGAGTATTATTTTTTTTATAGAAAACTAAAACATTTCCATCGATAAGATGAAAGTTTTACAAGGTTTAAGGCCAGGTTCTGAGCCATTTTTACAATGATATAACATAGTAAACTACGATACTTCCTTTTAGGAAGTTGAACCACCAATTATGACTCATAAAAGTAAAGACATGCATATCTGAAGGATTATCTCATCATCAGCTACACATCCAAGAGATAGAACTCGGATACGGAGGATACTCCATCGAAATTGGCACAGAGGGAAGGGGGGAGAGGAGAGCACATCCATGTTTGGCACTAAGTGGTGGAGAGTATGGAGAAGAATTACGACTCATCAGAGTAGGGCAGATCACACAAGCTAAAGATGGAGCACTTCCCTACTCAATCTAAAAGTCAATAGAGGAGTCAAGAAACAGAAGTCTTGTCAGAAAATGCAATTCTTCATATGGGTCTCACACGAAATGCCCGCAAGCCGAGAAAGCGATCTAGCCATCAGTCAACACTAATGTAAAGGAGATGCTACGAAAAAATGTGCTCACATAATGTTGTTCTTTTGAGTCTATTACAGACTAAGTACCGTTTACTAACTATTGGTGGTGTTATAATTATAGATAATATTTTGTAACCAGGCGCACCTATGCACAATGTGGACTAGTGGCGCCTCGCGTTGGGCTATGCGAGGCACTAATAGGAAAAGGGTGAGCGCCTTGTGGGCTTTTTTAATCTTGAGTAAAACGATATCTTTTTACTTTTTGGGTATTATAAACAATATGGTGCCACCATGTAATCGCAATCTCTAGTGTCCACCTCTTTGTAAACACAATCTCCGCCACTAACATTTTTTCCTTCCTCCACAACTCACTCATAATCAGACCTCTCCAGCCACACATTCTCTAGTTCTCCATCCATGCCTGATGCCACCACAGGTGAGTTCTTCACAACATGCCTTTATTTTTATTTTATTTTCTCTAACAGCCAAAGCCTCAATATTTTTCTCTCACTGGTTAATCAACTCACGCCATTTAGTAAGATCTATTAGGTCGGTATTGCTAATTAATATGATTGAGGACAGTCTAAGAAAGGATCGTGCATGAACCTTATTTATGTTTTTGTAACTTTTGTATTTTATTTTTTGAGGTTAAACTCTATTTCTTCCCACGAAAGTGCCTTTTTGTATGCATGTACTTATTATGTTTTTTTTATATGGTGCGCCTATTAAATAAGCATGCACCTTACGCTTAGGCTTGAGAGAACCATTGCGTCTTAGTGCGCCTTGGGCCTTTAAAATAATGTCCTTACCTATGATTCTCTTGGGTCAGAAGGTTGTTTGCATGTAGCTTCCTTGGATTGGGATTCTCTCATCCCGAGTCCTTATGTTGTTTCTAAAGCCTCTTTGATGATTATATATTTTCTTACCAGAAAGAAGTGTTTAAAAAAAAATAGTGATCCCTACGTTGTTCTCCCTTCCCCCTCTCCTATCCTCTCTCTCTAAACTCTATCTAGCAAAACCCTTAAGTTCTCCCCTCCCCCTCTGGCACCGGAGAAGAAATACTGGCACGAAAACTAGACTACCCGACCAGAGGCGACACTTCTTCTTTCCGCTCCACCCTCCACCTTCGATGGGATTATTCCAAACAATTTTTTTGTAGCAAGCGTCCATCTAGAACCATCCTCTACCACCTAGTGTTGAGTGAAATACGCTAGATCAGCAAGACCCACCAGAGAACGAGCCAATTTTAGGGTTCTTCGACAAAGAAGAGAATGATACGCCATAGAGTCATCAGCGATCCAGTTTATCACTGGGCAAACTTGACCCCTATTCGGTGAGGGCACACCTTGTGGCATCATTGGGTTAAGCTCCAAATCTGGATGAGGAAGATTTTGTGAGTTTATGCATTGTCGGCAACAAAACCCATGAAAGTTTTTGCATTTGCGGCATTTTATTATTGTTTATGTGAAACCCTAGAGTTGACCGGTTAGGTCTTTGTCAAACTGGATCGTTCCAACACAGTTAATCCAGTTCACATAGACCGGTTCGATTTTTCCTTGTTTATTATTTCAGTTTTAATTTCAATTTTCAAAACCTCTATAATACTTTCATCTTTTTCAGTGAAAATGTTTTCGTGATAGTGTTTTTCTTATTTTCTTTAATCATAGGAAACCTAAAGCATGCACACATTAGCTACTGCCAGCTACGTTTTTTTTATAAGAAACAAATTTATGAAAGTTACAAGGGGTACTATCGAAACAAATGACAAGAAACACCTCCATTGAGCAAGTAAAGTTTTTTTTTTGTATAGGTGCAAGTAAAGTAGTGAGGCTATAATCACAAAAAGGAGGGAGATAATGACTCCAAAATAAAGCAAGATACATTGTAGAATAAATGAAAGTCGTAGTTTGAGAAATTTATTTGAAGATACGGTTGTTTTTTTAAATCCAAATTCTCCACACACAAAAAAAAAAAAACGTAGAGGAAGTTCCTCCAAAGTATTAATTTTTCTTGATTGGAAGGATGCCCATCAAGTGCATAGTGTAGAAGTGTGTAGATGACAACAGGTTGAGTCTACTACCCGCTACAGGTTCAAAATAAAAAACTATAACAAAGCATAATATTTATAAAAAAAATAAAAAAAAAAATTTTAAAAAAAAAGGCAGTAAGAGAATTTGAATTATCACTTTTCAACAGTTTGGTTAGTGAGTAAGAATGGCATGTCTACATTACGTTTTAAAACAATTTCAACTGGTATAAGGATGTATAAAACATCCATGTTAATTACAAGGATTATACAGAATATATCAAAAAATTAAAATACAAAATGCATAGATAGTTATAGACTATAGTTACTTTTAGGTGAATTTTTATGTAGTATTGAAGGAATACTTGGTAATGCCTAAACATTTAACAATTTTGAAATGATGGTAAGAGTACGATTTGAATATTACCGTATGCAATTGAAGACATAAGGGAGGAAACGTAAGCTATAACAAAGGATGATAATATAGACACACTTTTTTAACCATGAAGGATGAAAATATTCTTCTAATGAGACTCCACCACTTCCATGACCAAAACAAAGAGAGGATAGGTAAATGAATTTAAATTTAGGTAAAGTTATGAAGTACTTCATTACCTTGGGAAGCTTCGGTAGCCTCCTACTTTCGTTGCTTTCAACAATCTCTTTTATTTTCCTCCATAGTTTATCAAACTCAGGAGTCTGTGGATTAAAAAAGTACAAAAGATCTTTTACTGAGTTCTCCAATGACCCCAAACGCCCACCTTCACCCTGCAATCTATCTTTAATCAATTGAACAACCACGGTAGTCCCTTTACCGAAGACTGCTTTCTTCTTCTTCTCACCCTTTTTTACCACCTTTTCATTAGCTGCATTTATGTCAACATCTTGACCCTTTCCTATCAATTCACCGCCTTCAATCGCCATGAAGGCTGCAACAGCCTCCCAAGCGACAATTTTGTACACAGTTAACAACAACACGTTGACAGTATGGACAAACTCATCGTAGTTGTCATCCAAAGCCAATTCGGAGACCAACCTATATTCCTTTTTTAGACTCTCAGTACTAGGGCATTCCCTGTCAATCAAACCCGCCAAACTCACCTTTATCTTCTCGTCGCTATTTGAATTCAGAGTCAACCTTCCCCTATCCAAACTACATTTTCCCAAGTCCCACAGCGTGGCTGCAAATGACAACAATGCTGTCCGAACGGTATCCTCTGTACCAGAAATCAAAGATCCCCCTTTCCCAAATTTCACACTAGAATTCAACTCAACCCGCATTTTGGAGTGCACCAACTTGGCTTGCTCTCTCAAGCATCCGTGATTCTTTGGAATCTTGGAGATAGCTCCATTCTCGATCTTACCCACCAACCTAGATCCATTTAGCAATACCTTCATATCATTAGCTACTCCAACTTCCTCCTTTGATGCGAAGCCATCACCAGAGTCCATCAAGCTGAACGCAGACACGTCAGCTCTGGAGGCCTCGCAAGATATGCCGGCCACAGCATCGACAATGGAAGATAGTGCTGCCGATTGATGGTCCAACAAGGCGCAAATTCCGTTCAAAATATAACACGATTGGTTGAACACGGATAACTCGTCGTCTGTAACATCAAGAGACTCAAATTGTAAAGTTTCAGGCCGTCTTGAATTGAGTGTCTCGGAAATTAAAAGAGGAATAACCGATCGAATCCCAGGAGAAGTAGAGATGATGAGCTTGTTGAGGAGGATGACGAGAGACGCCCTGGTTTCTTCGCGAGTTAGATAATCGGGAATGGAGAACTGGTGCTTAATGGATGCAGAAGCAGCACTTGGATTGTTGGAAGAAGAAGAAGCAAGCCTCTCGAGAGCCGATGAGTCGATCCGAACCAGAGCGAAGCCATGGGCAATGGCATGGACGGAGCTAGATGCAAGCGATGAACCCTTTCCTCCAAGCGTGATTACGGAGATCTCAACAGAGTCTGCCATTAAGGATCGGCGTAGGAAAAACCTTGGGAGGGCCAGTCAACGTTCGAAAATGAATTTTGGCGATAATTAGGGTTTTGAAGGTGATGGATGGGACACGAGGGAGGTGTTTGGCGGGTACAAATTTGGTAAGATAATATGGTATGGTAAATATTTTGCAGGAATGGTATAAAATATATGAAGTAAGTGTTTAGGATAAATGTATAATAGAGAAGCATGCTAAGTTAAAAATATTATTTGATTAAATTTTCTTTTAAAAAATTTAAAAATATGTTCATATAGTTATTTTCTTATATTAAAATTATTATTATTAAATCTATTTCAATTAAAAAAAAAAAACTTCAAACTTACAAATTTAGAATTATTTACAAAAAAAAAAAATGATACTTCTATCATACGAGCATCCCAAATATTAATAAACAAAAAGTTTGATTTAAAAAAAAAAATTAATTTTATTTTTTTTAAAACGAAAAAAATTAAATAACTCAATTGGTTAATGATCATTGGTTGAATATAATAAAATAAAAAATATTAAATTCAAATATTAAAAAATGTCGTTTTAAATTTTTATAACAAGGTGAAGAGGAAGGTAGAATTGCAATTTGAAAATTTAATCAAACAAAATGGAGAATATATATATATATATTGACACAACTGGGCAAACAAAATGGAAAAAAAGAGAAAAAAGAAATTGAAAAGAAAATAAAGCATGGGTGAAGTTTCGTAATAAAAAAAAACGAAATTTGCCCATGTGGCAGGTCTTCAAAATGTTGGTGGAGTCTGTATTTGAAATGTGGCTCTAGCTTCTTTATCAGTGGGCCAAATGCAGACTTCATGAGCGATCTTATTTATACCGATTTTTACCGGTGGGCCAAACAAGCCCAAGATGGTAAAATGTCAACCATTAAACCGGTCCATCGTCAAGCTTAAAATATATTTTAAAGCCGAAAAAATAAAAGAGGCCTAACTCTAATTTACTAAAATATAATATATTTTATATAATTAAATGGACATCTCTAACTTTTCTTTTGCATTTTTAATTTTCATTTTTCGAATCTGGATTTAACATTTTTATCTAATACTATTTTATCCTGATTTATTTTATTCATTTTAAATACATAATAACATAGTAAAACTCTCAAATTTAACAAATAGATACCATCCAAAAATAGCATTTCATCTTAGATTAATTTCTTATTAGGAAATTTTCTCACCTCAAAATTCGAATTCCATTTCTAATTTTTCATTTTTAAAATCTGGATTTAATATTTTTACTTAATATCATTTTTTCCTCTCTTGCATTTATTTCATTAACTTTAAATACATAATAATATAGTCAAACTTCTCATATTTAACAAATAGATACTATCCAAAAATAACATTTCATCTAACTATTTAATTAAGGTGTTCTCTAAAAATGGATTTGGTTATACACCGTAAATGATATACGATACATTTATTCTTATACTCGCGTGACTATTGGTTTGATGTCATGTCAAATACGGTGATGTAGATGTGATAAACAATGCCTTAAATTCATTACTGTATATTGATGCGATAAATTCTACTATTGTTTATACCGTATGTTAGTATGTTGTCATTTATATAGGTTATAATACACCGACAGTATATTCGTTTTCTACGCAGCTGAAAGGGCTTAGACTGTTTTTTTGATACGCAACATGCGAAAAAAGGTTGCTAGAATAAGAAAGAAAGAAAAAAAAAAGTCATCAAAGATCATGCGATCTCCTTTAACGTCAAAGTTCAGTTCGATAGCAACAAAAATAAGGGAAATAATGTAGAAGAAAAATAAAATATGAAATTTATCGACCCTCCGAATTTTCAAGTTATGTCCCAACTTTAAATTCAGTATAGTTTTATATGTCAATTTTTTATGCTTGTTTTGTGAGAGTTTGGAAACTCTTTAACACTTTGGAATTTAGGAAGATATTTAGTTTAATATTTACTATTAATTAATACACATCCCAATGTTAAGATACTTTCAGATTACGAATATTAAAACAACAATCTTAACAACATTAACCCGCCATTATCGTATTATGACAGTACATTATGAAAATATTGGAACAATGTGTTATTCTCGTTTAGATGTCTTCTAGTGATTATTTTTATTCGATGGTAATTGTAAGTGTATATAGTATGGGTTTAATAGTATTATAAAACATAAAAAAAATTTGGTAATAATACTGATGATGTATTTTATGGTGATCATGCAAATAATGATTCCACGAATTGTAGTTGATAACAATACATCATTTTGATACTCGAACGTGAAATACGGTATATAAATCTATCTAAGTGTTGCTTATAGAATAATACGGTTCAAAAAATAACATCAATCCGATAGTTTATTATAGTTCAATATAACATTGAATCATAAAAGCCAGAGGGTTAATGAAATCATAATTGAAATAATGTTTTACATATATATATATATATCTATATATATATATATATATATATTGTATTA
>JBBMKA010000015.1:216620-244865 GCA_037833695.1 Sechiopsis laciniata | reverse complement strand
GTTTGTTGCTCTTCTCGAACTTCATCGAGAAATATACTTTTACTCCCACTTGTCTTCTTGGAAATAAATTCTCTTTCTAAGAAGACACCATCACGGGCAACAAACACTTTGTTTTCGCTTTGGTTATAAAAGTAATACCTTTTTGTCTCTTTAAGATAACCAACAAAGAGACGCTTGTCGGATTTGGGTGATAGCTTATTAGATTGTAAACGTTTTACATAAGTTTCAAAACCCCATATCCTTAGAAAAGACATTTTCGGAACTTTTTCTATCCATATCTCATATGAAGTCTTTTCTACAACTTTGGATGGAGCTCTGTTAAGTGTAAATGCAGCAGTCTCGAATGCGAAATCCCAAAAGAAATGGGGAGATCAGCAAGACTCATCATAGATTTGACCATATCTAATAGGGTTCGATTTCTCTGCTCAGAAACACCATTTAGCTGAGGTGTTCCTAGTGGAGTCCATTGTGAATGTATTCCACAATCCTTCAAATGATCTTTGAATGTTTGGGTCAAATATTCTCCACCACGATTTGATCGTAATGCTTTAATCTTCTTCCAAAGTTGATTCTCTACTTCATTTTGGAATTGTTTGAACTTTTCAAACGATTCTGACTTTTGCTTCATAAGGTAAACAAATTCATATCTACTTACATCATCCGTAAAAGTAATGAATTAATTATACCCTCTCCTAGCCAAAATACTCATAGGTCCACATATATATGAGAGCCAAGAGATCATTGACCCTTTCACTAAAACCTGTAAAAGGAGACTTTGTCATTTTCTCCATCAAACTATATTCGCATACATCAAATGATTCGAAATCAAAAGAGTTGAGAGTTCCATCTTTATGGAGCTTCTCAATGCGATTTGAGCTTATGTGGCCTAATCAATAATGCCATAGGTATGTAGGGTTTGAGTCATTTGATTTATGTTTCTTACTTTCGATGTTATAGATGTGTGTATCTAAATCTAGAACATATAAACCATTTAATAACTTAGCCGTGACATAAAACATATCATTCAAATAAAAAGAACAAATTCCCCCTTTTATTATGAATGAAAATCCTTCTTGATCCAAAACAGGGATTGAGATAATGTTTCCAGTAATAGCAAGAACATAATAACAGTCATTAAGTTCAAAAACTAGGCCAGATGGAAAAGATAAGCTAAAAAATCCTATTTCCAATGTAGCAACTTTTGCTCCATTGCTAACACGTAGTACAACTTCTCCCTTTGCCAATTTTCTACTTCTGGTTAGTCCCTGCACACTACTAACAATGTGAGTACCACATGCAGTATCAAATACCCATGAAGAAGTAGAAATTGCTAAGTTTACTTCTATAACATAAATACTTGAAGTAGAAGTACCATTTTTCTTACTCTCCAAGTATTTGGGGCAATTTCTTTTCCAATGGCCAATTTCGTTGCAATGGAAACACTTATGCTCCGCAGCTACTTTTGGTTTGAGTTTTTGCTTTTTAGAAGAAGTGATATTAGAAACTTTCTTGCCATTACCCTTTTCCTTTTTAGCAGCCCCAATTTTATAGAACCCTTTCCCTTTTCGAACCATAAGAACATCCTTATGTTTTTCAGGTTCGTTAGGGATGTTCTTTTCTACCTGAATTAGCATCCCATGCAACTCTTGCAGGTTAGCTTGTCCCCTTGCATGTAAAAGTTCAAACTGAAGTTTTTAAACCCATCATGCAATGAATTAAGGATAATGTCAGTAGACAACTCTTCTGGATAAGAGAATCCCAGTTTTTCCATGTGTTGAAAATGACCAATCATGTTAAACACATAGGGTCCAACTAGTTTTTCCTTCTCCAACCGACATTCGAGGATCTTTTGATTAACCTCGAATTTCTCCAACCTAGCATGACGCTGAAACATAGTTTTCAACTGCTGGATTATGCTATATGCATCCATCCCATCAAAACGTTTTTGAAAGTCTGGTTCCATACATGCTGGCATTAGATATGTAACCGGCACTGAATTGTCTAGCAGAGTTTGCCTGGAAGTTCTCTCAACCTGCCTGGCTCATTGTGGGAAGGGTTCAGGAATTGGGTTATCAAGAACTGACTCCTTTCCTTCAAATCTGAGAATGATTCTCTGATTTCTTTCCCAATCGAGAAAATTGCTTGCATTTAGCTTATCATTCTCAAGGATTGAACGCAGATTAAAAATTGAGTTGTTGATGTTGTTACTAGACATGATATCTTCAACAAAATAAAAAATGGCAAGAAATCAATAAATGTTTATCATAGTAGTGATTAAAAATTAAAATACTACTAATACTTTATTCAAATTTTAATGTCCCATTTTGAAATAAAGAAATAACCAAGACCCCCTTCCTATTATTAATAAAACGAACTTTGGCCCTGCTTTTATTAATAATATTAGAGGTATGTAAACTCTTTTACTAATTACAACTTTTTGTAATTCTTGGTAGATAGATTAACAACTCTTTGTTAATTCTATCTCTTTGCTTCAAAACACAAAACTTTGCATTTTGATAGTTTTGTTGAGTTAAACCAAACATGAACGTGTAAGTTTCATTAAACCTACACTACTATCCGTAGAAAATAAATTTCATGTTTGGTTTAACTCAACAAAACTTTGCATTTTGATAGTTTTGATAGCTTTGGCAGAACCTATTACTAATGATCAAAGACTTCATTGTTGTTTGTTTGGAAAAATAATTAAACTCAAATTTATAATTGGGACCCAAGTTCATTCTGTTGCTCCATTTAAGTGAACACATCGAACAAATAAAACAACATAAATAAACTTAAATAACGCATAAAATTATAAAAAATTAAATGCAATAATTAACCATGTTCATAGTATGCCCCCTAAACCTAGGAAATAACTAATTTTCATGAATCTTCTTTGAGCTTCTATGGGATCTCCATCCTTGAACTCGTTGAATTCTTCATTTGATTACATAATTTTGGAATTTAAAAATTACAAAAATCTAAATAACTGAAATTGAAATTACAAAAAAAAAAAAAAATTAACGATACGCAGATCGTATTTAAAACCTAATTGGGCCATACTAAACACCACACACATAATAATATCGAATATTATAAAAGTATGCAAACCAAATAAATAGATAATTCCATACACCATTCCTAATCATTAAACTTAACATATAAGTCCATTTGTAATTAGGAACACTGCATTATATTTATTCAATTAAACAATTTAATATGGAAATAATCTTCATTATTTATTAATTTGATAAAATAAGTTTTTTTTTTAATTAATTAAAAAACTGGCTAGACTGGCCTAGCAACAAATTGATAAACAAACCAAGATCGAGCGAAGTAATAAATAGAAACAGTTACATATTTTAGGAAACAATTTTTAGAATTTTATGGAAACAAAAATTATTCTAGCTTTTAATATTACTAAAATTAGCCAAAATCAGAAAATAAATTTTCAAATTTTAAGGGAAAATAATAATGTCAAATAATCACAAAATTTTATTTTGCTAATTTAATCATAATTTCTGAAAATTCATTCACTCTTAATTAATTTTCAGAAAAACAAATAAATAAATTATTATTTGGATTTAAAACTAATTACCGAAAATCAACAAATTCCTAATTTTATATTAATTAATTTTAAATTTTATTAACGCTTAACAAAATTTCATAAAATTAATTAATATTTCGATGATTAATAGCCAATAATCATCAAATTCTCAATTTATGATTCAATTTAATTTAATTGAATTAATATAATAAAATTGCATAAAAAACAATAATTATATAACATTATGCAACACTGCTCTGATACCACTGTAGAAATTCATAGATGCAAATAGCGGAATTTCAGGAAACAATTTTCTAACATCTATCACAGAATCGCATGCATAACAAATATATGAATTAAATAGGGAGTAAAGAATTACAACCTTTGATGCGTGATTCCCAGATCTGAAAGAATGCCTGCAAAAAGATATTAGGGCTCCAACTGCAACCCTCCAATTAGTCCACCAGCAACAGAGCGATCTTCTTTTGGCTCTCTTACTCCTAACCCCATATATATACGTACAATTAGGGTTAGGCAAAGAGAAACAGCCACCCAATAACCCTTAATGACCCATCCAATATAAAACCTTTTGAGCTTTATGTTTAGTTCAGTCCATTACTGTTATGTGTGACCTCTTAAGAATTAATATTTTAGTTGTTAGTTTAATCTAATTAGTCTTACTATAATAATTATTCTCTAGCCAGTAATTATTAATTACTAAAATATGCTAATTATTATCTCCATAATAATTCCTATTTATATTTAGTAATTGCTGGGATTTGTCTTAGAACACGATTCATTCAGTACATATATTAATGTGGATTGAATTATTATTTTTATTAACAACGATATAAATGATTGAATGACTGTGTATAATTGTTTTCTTTCATATAACAAATAATATTTAACGATTTAAATAAAAATTATAAAATGATAAAGAAATGTTCAAACTGTCACGGATATGTTTTTTTATCTCTCATTTCTTCATCTCCTCTCTTTTCTATCTCCGCTCTATACACATGCTCCCTTTAACGACTTTCTTATTTAAATTAATAAGAGCGTAGCTCGACCTGTACATTCAACGATCATAAGGTTATGAATTTGAATTCCCTACCTTCAAATTGTTGTAATCTAAAAAATCTTATTTACAATCTTAAAATTATATTGTAATCCCACAAATTCTAACATTAACTTAAAATCGTTATACATTTCAAAAAAATAAAAAGTTTAAAATCGTTACAAAAAAAAACTTTAAATCGTTATATTCCAACAAAAAGGAATCAAATAACAAAGGTTTTTTTTTTTTTTTTTTACATGAATCTCAAATATTAATCCTACTTAAATACAAAAAAACTAAAGAACAAGAGAAAATCTAAAATAGGAGTAATACTATCATTAATAAAAATTCACCAGCCACACATTGCACATCGACCAGAAAAATATCAAAAGTAATGTGATATTTCAAAACAAAGTACCGCTATATCATGCATATTAACTTAGCAGTATCACTAATCTTAAGGGTTAATGTTAGTAGTTTCATTATTTAGTAGTAATTCGATTCAACACCGTGGTCGTAGGCATAGTACCTTTTATATAGAGTTTGTTGGTCCTCATTCTCTACATTTGTACCTTAAAAAAATTTGAGCTAGTCCCAACATTAATTTAAATTTACTAGGTTTGAGTAATTACTTATTTGAATTGAACTAAGAGGCTGAAAGTACAAAGGTTAAAAGTTCAAATTCTTACCCACTTATTATTTATAAATATTTTTTAAGACATCACTTTAGCAACCATACTGAAAAGTATGATATAGGTATAAATATTTATGTTCAAATTTCTGACTTACGTATTGTTAAATTAAAAAAAAAAAAAAGAAAAAAAAAAGCCATGTCATATTTAATAAAACTCAATACCTATAACTTAAAAAATGACATTGGGCCAAAGTTTTATGAAAATTAACTGACCCAAGTCTTATGCTTGTGTAGCCCAATTATTTAACAAACTAAATTGACACAAGCCCAATTATTTAACAAACTAAATTGAGCCATTATTGATCTTTGAGTTCAACCATATGTGAGAGTGGGTGAAGTTCAAATCAATTTTAGCCCATGCTATATATCTTGATCAATTAAAGTATATTCAATTAATTTTTAATATCTACCAAAGTGAGCATAACTCATGTAATTGGTATGCTAAGATTAAAAGTTTAAACTCATATAATAAATAAATAAATTAAAATTAAAGTGAGCATGTTTTTATTTTAACCTTTCTATTTAATTTTATGTTTGATGTTTTTCAATTATTTTGGTAAGAGGAAGAACTGATTGATAAAAGAGTTTTTAATATTGCAATGAATGAGCGTTTTCTTTCGAAGAGACTTCGTTCTTTTACGATTTTGAAGTTTTTTTTTCTACTTTCGTGAGTTCATGTTCCTCAATGGTTTTCATGCTTGTATAAAAGTCAACCCACAAAGTTTCTTTAACGTCAACCAACGTAGGTTTGACTATTTATTTCTAACTTATTACATTGAGATCTAACATTCCTTTATGTATAAAAGTCATGTTGAAAGATGTTTCATCTTTTAGAAATCTCTTGATTTTCGGCTCTTTATCTTTTAGTTGGTCTTGATAGGAAGTGTGGATTGTGATCAAAAGTTTTTTAGGGTTTCTTTGTTTCCATGTTTTAATTTGTCTTATTTGGAAATTTCATTGTAATGTTTAGTGTATCATCTAATAAAACACTTTGATTGAAAAAAAAACATACTTAAATATTTTCTTTAATGAATTATCTTGACATAAATTTATTAAAACCAATAACCATTTAATTTTTGGTAATTTAAGTTTGTATTATTCAAACTTTTTACATATAATTTTATTGTCAGTAAAAGAAGTATGTGAATTTATCATTACAAATTATGTGAATTTATCATTACAAATTGAAAGAAAGAAGGAGATTTAAAACTTCTACCCTTCTTGTTGACAAAATATCGTTTTTTATTTGTTAATAATAATTGGAAACTTGATTATAAAGAGAATTAATAAGTTAGTGAGTAGTTGATTAATTATAATTGAATAAAAAAGTCACGTATTTGAAGTAATAAAACAAAACATGGTCGTGTGTAGAAAATGGGAATGAGTTTTATGTGGTAAAATATTTAGGAAATTTCTGTGTGTGTTTGAAGTGTAATCTTCGTCAAAAGTTGCCAGCTCTTCCAAAGCAGCATTTCTTGAATCCTGATTGGTTACCTAACCGAATACTCATCCGATAAGGTCTCCGGTTCCATCTTATTCTCAATTCTACTTTTCCTTCTTCTTATTCATTCCGATCGAAAATCAGGTTGATTCTCTGCTTTAATCGACTTCGAGCTCTTTTAATCAGGTTGATTCTCGTCTTGATTGCGCTTGCATTGGTTCCGCTCACCGGAATTTGTTGATTATCTCTTTTCCGTTTTGGATCCACCGGATATTGTTGATTTTCTTTGATTCTATTGTACGGCCCGTTGTTGTTGCGGTGATCTTTGTGTGGAATCTGGAAGCACATGCTGATTTCTTCATCTTCGAGCAATTCTGTGCGCGATCTCATCATTCTGGTTTATTTGGTTGCTTCTGATTATTCTGCTTGGACGTGCAGGTATCTGGATTTAATTTATGGCGTCAACTGTTCTTAATGCGCCGAATGGTGTCCGAAGAGTTCATGGTTTGGATTGCGGTTCCTATGTCGGGCTAAAACCTTCGTTGAATTCTAATTTCCTCTGCGTCCGGACCTCCGCCAATGTGCATTCTCCCCGTCTTTTCGCTGTTAGAGCTAGCAACGAGCGCGATGCACCTATGAAGAAGCTAGGAAGAAGTGATGCGGAGTGTGAAGCCGCTGTTGTGGCTGGCAATGTTCCAGAAGCGCCTCCCATGCCGCCCAAACCAGCATCTCCAGCTGGAACTCCCGTGGTTCCATTGCTGGTTAGTTGTTAAAGATTTGATTAATTTTGACTTGTATTAGAATTAGGAGTAGACATTTGCAGTTGATAGTTGTTTTAGCAATGATCTTTGACATTCCTATCATGTTTTACTTTAACGGCATCTGCATTAATTTCATCAAGAACTAATGGCTCTAGTCTATTGATTTGTAGATTCTGCAAGTGTTAGAAATGCTTAAATTCATTTTTCAGAAGAGAAGTGAATGATTAGCATAATTTGCAAACACTTCAATTGTATGAAAGTTCAAAGAATTTTGAAGTTGCCTCCAGTTCTTTCGGAATAAATATGTTTGAAGATTTGGAATTACTTATTTGAGCTTGTTTTATCTATGCTTATGATTTTGTATTCAAAAGTCCTAATGACAAAGTTCTATTGAAACTTGAATGAACTATCGAATGTTTCTGGCTTTACTTCTAATTTTCTACATGCATAAACTATTTATTAAAAGTAAGTACTCCCTTCTCCGCACTTATGAAAAAATTTCTGTCAGCCTCTCAGCCGTCGTCCACGTCGTAACCGGAGATCCCCAGCACTCAGAGCATCATTCCAGGAAACCAACATATCGCCTGCGAATTTTGTATATCCTCTCTTCATTCATGAAGGTAGGCACCGTGCAGCCAAATTGCATTTTTCTTTTTTCTTTTTATTTGTTTTATTCTCCTATGGTGTGGCACTGTGCACAAGACTTGTGTTAGTTTGTATGTAATATTAGAAAGTTTGCAGGTGAGGAGGACACACCAATTGGAGCTATGCCTGGATGTTATAGACTTGGGTGGAGACATGGGCTTGTGGAAGAGGTAACTTAGCTATATGGGCTCTACTTATCAATTATCTATAACCACAAAAGAGTTTGTTGCGTTGTTCAAGTTTTCACTTTCATGTCTTCCTTGGGGGTCTGCTGTGTTTTTTTTTTGTCTCGAGTTGCTTGAATAGTTTCCATTGAACAACACTATAACCTTTTCATTGGCGCTTTCCTTTTATTGCATGTAAGGGCATTCATAGTAGGTTCATTAGGTTTTTTGTACTTTTTTTGTACTTCTCATATGCTCTCAATACATGGTTCCATTGAAAATTCATTGCATTAAATGTTCAAATATGGGATAAAGGAACGAATGACGTTTTTCTTGTTGATTTTCCAGCCAATGGCCCACAGTAAACCTTTCTTTCTTGCTTTTTGACATGTACATGTAGTTTAACAACATTGTCCTTGAATTTAAATTGTACCATCAATTTTGTGGAAATATTCCTAGAAGGATTTGACTCTGTTTGAGCAATACTTGATAGAAAACAGAAAATTTTCCTTTTGATGCACAAAGGTAAAAGAATTTGAACGAGCTTTTCTGTTAAGAAGTCTCCGAGGAAATGTCATTCATTGGAACGATATAAAGAGGGTGCAATTAGGAGATGGACATGCATTGGTATCAATTTATAAGATAATCTTCTTTGAGACAGGTTGCGAAGGCTCGGGATGTCGGTGTCAATTCTATTGTGCTTTTCCCTAAAGTTCCAGATGCATTGAAGGTTCTTACTTCTTTTCTTATACTTTTTTTTTTTTTGATAGGAAACAAAAACTTTCATTGATAAATGAAAAGTTACAATTTGTGTGTTTTATATTAGCATAAGATAACCTGTTTTTGCTTCAGAATCCAACTGGGGACGAAGCTTACAACGATAACGGTTTGGTGCCTCGAACAATTCAATTGCTTAAGGACAAATACCCAGATCTTGTTAGTTAACTTTATTCTGTCTGGTCTTTGGACTTTTATTCAAGTTATGGAATTATTGTATGGAAGTATCACAATCGTTCATTGTATAAATCTACCTTTCTTCAGATTATATACACTGATGTTGCTTTGGATCCGTACTCTTCTGATGGCCATGATGGTATAGTTAGAGAGGATGGTAAGAGTGTTATACCTTTTTTTTCTAGAATTTTGATTGAAATATCTACTTTAAGAGTTGAGATTACTTGTTCAACAGCGAAAGTTTAATAATTACAGAACCTATTATCTTTCCATACACAATCTGGATATGTTAAAACTTCATAGACTCTGTGGGTTAAGATTCTGCTTGCAGATCGATATTTGAATGTAGAAACTATGTATTTGTGCCGATGTATCTATGACTCTGTAAGTTTTGCTCCAAATCTAAACCCAAAAGAAGCTGGATATAAAAATAATTACACATACGAGAAAATGTGCCCATGTGCATGAGCGAAAGTATTTTATGTCTGAACTGAATTGTTGTGACATATGCGTGGATTTCTTTGAACTTTCATCAAAGTAAGCTCTACATTCTGATGTGTAGTGACACAAGGGTTGTAATTTTTTTAGGGGAAAATGTCTGCTTGTCAGCAAAAGCTGTTACCCAGACTCCTATTCCAGTTTTAAACAACAATACCAATTACCATCCGTAAACTTTAAATAAGAATTGACCTACTATGTAGATAGGCATATATGGTTACGGAGTTTATTTCGTATTTTGCAGGAGTTATTATGAATGATGAGACTGTACATCAATTATGCAAACAAGCCGTCTCCCAGGTAATTTTGTGAGATCATCCTCTTTGTAAATTGAATCCTTACATGATATAGAGTATATATTTATTGCCCATCTCAATTATGCAAGTATGCACAACAATCTTGTAACATTTATTATGATCAAACTGTCATGAATTGAAAACTTCAAAGATTAGTGTGAAGTGCTGCTTTTAAATTTTAGTGTTGGTGGATATATCCTTTGTTGAACAAGATTTATGTTGAACTATGTTAAACCACCAATCAACCCAAAAGCTTAAGCTGGTGGGTTAGGATAAATTTAATTATATCAACAAACACTCTACCTCGTGGGTTTAGAAATTTAAAAAATGTCCTACTTCTACAAGTGGAATTCAATTTTAATTAGAGAGGAAATGACTTCACAAGGACTTGAACTCAGACCTACTCTCATACCATGTTAGTTTTGAGAGCAACTATCATGTATTGCTTACTTTAATATAGATAGGAGAAAGACCCTTTACAGTTATGAAAACATTACAATAATGGAAAAGAATAAATATGATAAATACTATTATGACAAATATTCCTTAAAGGTAAAAATTCTAATAGTCCTAAATAGTAAAGATTCCAATAATTTCATATACCGGCACTCAGTATTTACCTTACAAACTTCCTCCCCACCCATACAGAACATCTTCCCATATGTCTTTTTACCTGAGATTTATTGGTTTATTTTAAGGCTTACATTCTTTGATCACTAGGCGCGTGCTGGAGCAGATGTTGTCAGTCCAAGTGACATGATGGATGGTAGGGTAGGAGCAATTAGAAGGGCTCTCGATGCTGAGGGCTTTTATCATGTCTCCATCATGTCTTACACAGCAAAGTAATTTACTATCATCTTTTCCACAGTTTTCTCCCTTTCTTTTGGTTTTCTTTTCTTAATCTCATTCTAGGCTTCTTTCTGCTACTTAGTTTTGTTAGAATATATATGCTTGAACTTCTACCGGTTAAAATAGAATTGAAATGATAATTTGCAAACAAGAGGATAGTTCAACTGAGCATACAATATGTGCTTGTAACCAAGAGGTCACGAGTTTGTATTTCCCGTCCCCATATTGTTTTTTTTTTTTTTGAGAAGCCGTCCCCATATTGTTACACAAAAAGTGAAATAATTTTCAAGCCTAAGATGCTTTACAAAGCTACAAGTTACAAAAATTTCGAGTTTAGATCTTGCAGATGACCTGGACAAAATAATTATAAGATGATGTTTCAATCAACTTTTGCCTCCGATATATTGAAAAATTGGAAACCCATTGTTATGAGCTATATTTTGCCTCAATGATTTGCAGAATCCTGCAGCTAAGTTGAGGTTTCCTTGAGATACCGGATTCTGTATTTTTCTCTCTATGTGAATCTTCGAGGACTGCAGAATTCACTCTCCAGTCCCCCCTCTATCACTTAGAGACTGAATATTAAATAATGTCATATGTGGCACACCTTTCAATTATATCTAGTTTATATTAATTGTGAAGCTGATTGACATGAATATAGCTTTTATTATTATTATTATTGATAATTTTTTAATGTTACAATTACTGTGTTTTCAGTACCAACAATGTTTTTCTGGCTTCTTTAAACAGGTATGCTAGCTCATTTTATGGTCCGTTTCGTGAAGCACTGGATTCAAATCCTCGTTTTGGAGACAAAAAGACGTATGTGATTTGTTATGTTATATTAATCATGAACTTGAATTTTATTTACTCTAGGTTCTCACTTAGCAAACTAACTTTTCTTGCTTAAAAAAAGTTACCAGATGAACCCGGCAAATTATAGAGAAGCTTTGATTGAAACCCGTGAAGATGAATCTGAAGGAGCTGATATTCTTCTGGTCAGTTGTCTTTTTAAAATCCCTTGCAAAAGTTTAGTGGATGGTAGACTCCGATTTGGCTAAAGCGACTTCTTATCGGTTAACAGGTAAAACCCGGTCTACCCTATTTGGATATCATAAGGCTTCTCAGGGATAATTCTCCTTTACCTATTGCAGCATATCAGGTATTATTGACTAATCTTCTTTTTGTTAAATATTCTTTCTGTTGCCTATTTTCTTTATCGTATAAATCTTCACGTTCTACAATTTGGGCATTAAATATGAAATAAGATTGTATGCCTTAAGTCTAGCTTTGGAAGTTCGAAAATGAGACTCAGGTTTAAATGCTTGTTTTTTCTGTTAACTGAGAATCAATGTAGTCCTTGGTCACGCATGGTGATCGGTTTATAATGACTGCTAGGAAGTTTAGAAGAGTATCGTGTCCCTGTTACTCGTGATTATATATGGCATTTTAATAATTTTATAGGATTTGAAAGCTCAGAGAATATATATATATATATATATATATATATATATATATTTTGAGAAGAAAGCTCAGAGAATATACATGATCTATATGGAGTGTTTTAAATGAATTTTTCCATATTGGTTAGGTTTCGGGCGAATACTCAATGATCAAGGCTGGAGGGGTTCTCCAAATGATTGATGAAGAGAAGGTGATGATGGAGTCCCTCATGTGTCTCCGAAGAGCAGGAGCAGACATAATCCTCACATATTTTGCTCTACAGGCGGCTCGTTGTTTGTGTGGCGAGAAGAGGTGAGTTTGTTCAACTGTGTGCTGTTGTAGAGAGTTTTAGGCCGTCCTGGCTTCCCATCTTCTTTGTAGTTCGGTTTTGATTATTAGTTCAGAGGGTAAAACAAACTGTACACAAACTTCGGATTTTCGAGTCATTCATGGACAAACAATCTATCTTCATCACTACAATTGCTTTCAGAAGCTAGATTAAGTTATTTAAGGTTACACGTTGTAGGTAACGTTAACCAGACAATAATATGCTAAAAAATCATTCAAAAATACATCTTGTAGCGGTAGCTGCAGCGTCCCGAATCAAATACAATAGGACAGGAGCACAACCAACTTTCCCGCCCCAAGTACTCCCAAAACTTTTTTTGGTAATCACCTCTTTGGAGAAGCAACATTTTGAAAACGCATAGAGGTAAAAACTGGTTGCTCTCATTCTCCATGCTCGTATAGGTACCTCTCGGCGATGGTTGCATGAGTAGCAGCGCCGATTGGTAGGGCGTTTTCGTCGATCATGAAGTAGGGGGAGTGGCCGGTGTGGATGGAGCCTATGGTCTCGTTTCGAATTCCTATGTAATAGAATGCTGCAGGATCGAACTGGGTGTAGAAGGAATAGTCCTCGGCCCCCATCATAGGTTGGACCACCCTAAAATTGTGCGAACCATGTAGGTCAGTGGCCACTTTCTTCACATGCTCGTACATCTTTTCGTCGTTTACAGTTGGAGGGTATATGCTGTACTCCTTTTCAAAAAAGTCTACCGTTGCCGAGCATTTGTAAACACTGGTTTGCTCCACAATTACCTGTAGAGTAGATCGTTATTTAGCCAAATTTATCTTAGATTCGAAGTAAGTTTCCTAGAATTTTTTAAAAGTAATAGTTTAAATTTTATAACTGCCTCTTAAGTAAAGGAGGGTGGGTGGGTTTAAGATGCCTTTTGAGAGGAAAAAAAAAAACTACTTGGAATAAGTATCCATTATTTTTAGTTCAACAATCATGACTCGACTTTGGAGCTATTCCTCCATTAAAGAACCTATCATCTTCCTGAATCATGACCCAAAATTATTATTTTTATTTTAGTTTTAAAAGATTTGAGTGTTTTGTCAAAATGTCATAACAAAGTAGAACACAAGTAAAAAATCTAACAAATTAAGAAAATTCGAAAGTTGCAGCATAGATAAGAAATTATCAATTACCTCAGCACAAAAAACATTGGAAAATGCATTTTATCAACCAAGATTATTCTTTAATCCTCTAAAAACATAGTGTGGTGAGTTTCAAGTTGAAAAATGGAAGGATGGAGGTTGAAACTATAGGGAAAATTACCTGCTCTATTCTTTGAAGAACTTGGTAGAAGCTAGAGTTGGAGAAAGCTCTGAAAGTACCGCCAATGACCACACTGTCTGGTATCATATCCAGATTACTTCCTCCATTAAACGAAGTTACAGACACGACCTGGTTTAAAAAACAAACAAAGAATTAGCCCTAAACTCTAAACAAAAGTAAAAAAGACAAAACAAGGTAAAACTCAAAGGAAAAAAAAGACAAACCTGCGAATCTAAAGGATTTGCTTCACGTGATACAATCGCCTGCAAACTGATGACGGCAGCCGAGGCAGCCAGAACCGGGTCGACGGACCGGTGAGGCGAACCAGCCTGGCCCTTCTTACCTTTGATAACCGCCCTAAAAAAGCCACAGCCGGCGAGCAGAGGACCGGGCCTGGACCCAATAATGCCTGTGGGATGTTCATGAGAAACATGAACTGCAAATATGGCTTGAACGTCTCTCAAAGCTCCATCGCCGATCATTTGCTTTGCGCCATTGCCAGCTTCTTCAGCTGGCTGAAACAACAAAATTACCGTTCCCTGTAAAAAAGGTAGAATAAATTTCGAATTTTAGGATCTTTTTAGAATTGAAGGGTAAGTAAAGTAATTTGACGACTGAAAAAATAAGGAGTGATGGGTAGCCACAAATTTTAGTACCCCACAGATGATCAAATTAAAGATAAGATAAACTCAAGATACATATTGCAGCCCGACAAAGAATCTAACATCATGTTGTTTACTGGTCAATATATTTGAAGAGTTGTTTTGTGCTCATGGAGTTGGGATAGCCTTTTGATTGGCATTCCTACTTTTGTTTTGTTTTTCGGGCATGTTTGAATTGGGGAAATCGAGAAGAAGTAGAAGAATTGAGTGGTTTGAATGAGTAGTTATATGAAAACCATGTTTGGATAAAATTGTTTGAATGAAGAGTTATACAAAACTGTGTTTGAATAAGAATATTTGAATGAAGAGTTATATAAAACTGTGTTTGAATAAGAATATTTGAATGAGGGTTTAGGGTACAGTTGTTTGGAGGGGAAACCTTTGTTTGAAAAATGTTGTTTGGAGGAGTTGGAGTGAGGTGTTAGAGTGAAGGATTGAAATGTGGGATTAGAAGAAATTTTATCTACCATAAACAAATCTAGGTAAATTTTGTTCTACATTCCATTTCCCATCTTCCTCCTTATTCATACCCCCAAATGGTTGAGGATAATGGTCCGAATATAGAAGGAAAAGAAAGCTTAAGAAATATCCAGTGGGCTAAGATCCGTTTTCAAGTTTTATTTTTTTTTAAATATTGAAAAGAAGATTTAAACCATCAATCTTTTGATTTGGTATCATACACCATGTTCGTTAAATTAAGATCTTGTTCACTCGTCTTCAAATTTTTTCTAGTACAACCTTTAAAAAAAAAAAAAAAAATTTAGTTCAATAATAGTTGAGGTTGAGAGATTCAAACTTTATGATCTTCTCGTTTATGAGGTACACTAATAATGCTGAGCTATGATTGAATTCTAAATTTTTTTCTTTAATTAAATTTTCAGTTTTTTTTTTAAAGATTTAAACTCCCTTTATATTTAACATTGTTTAAATTTTGTGTTTTTTTTTAATGTTTTTCATGAGTTTCTATTTTTAATGTGGTAGTTAGTTATTTGTATTAATTAGGTTCAGCTTGTGTTGTTCAATTTGTAACACCATATATTTGTGCACTACAATTGTAACACCATATCATACATTTTTGGTACTACAATTGTGAAACCATATTTTAGTACATTATATTTTGCGATACAAATTCACCATTTTCTTCAATTTCAATAGAAACTTATTTATCTATTATTTCACTCTCTCATTTTCTCTCTTCATTGTACAGAGATTGAGACATTGATTGTATTTTTACTTCCGTAATATTCATTTCATCTTTCATATTTACCTACAATATGTAGGAGGTATGTTGTTTTTGTTGTTTATGACTTTTTACCTATGAACGTTTTTTTATATATGTGAATGCTCAGACCAACTTATGTGCACCTTGACGGCTGCAAAATTTTCTAAGTAGGTGCTAAGCTGATTAGTCTTATATGCAGGTGTGCTTATATTCTGAACCCTATTAGTTATGAGCATAGTGACCTTATAATTTAATTTTGCTAGTGGCAACTACTTGATGTCGTATTAATTTTACGTATAGCTTATGACTTCCTTTCCATCCAAGTTTATGAGCTGAGTAAATAGTGGCATAAAATAAATTTAATTTTGCAAGTTGCAACAACCAAATTATAGTTTGGTTGTCCAAAAATGGAAGGTTAAAATTAGTTTTCTGAAACAAGCCAATTTCCAAATAAAACCAAGGCTATAAATTAAAAGCGGTTTCTGAGTTATTACAACATTGTACCTAAAATGAGTTACTCAAGGAATTGTTTCTTAATGTACTCAAAAAAAAAAAAAAAAAGAAAAGAAAAAAAGAAAGAGGAATTGTTTCTTAAAAAAGTCTTCGAGAATCATTAATTTTATGTAATTTTATGGTTAGTGACAATTGCGGTAGTTTATCTATTAATTTCAACAATTGTTAAAGTAAATTTGCCTAATTTGTTGATTATTATTTTGGCAAAATAATTTGCCCAGTACCATTTTAACAAGCTACTAGCTAGGGATATTAAAAAAATCCAACAACCCAAATAATCCCATAAACCTAATCCAATTTGAGAGGTTAAATTGGGTTACCAACTTATTTTGATTGGGGTAGATTCAAATAAATGAATTGAATTAGTTTTTGGATTGAACTAAACTTAATTTGGATTGAACTAAATTTATTATTATTATTATTTATTTTATTTTATTTTATTTTTACTTTTAACATAATTATATATCCGTATATTTATTTTATTTAATTATTACTTTTGGAATTTTTATTATTTAAAATTTTTTTAAGCCTTTAAAAGGTATATATTATGATATACATTGAAGTTGAATTGTTACGTTATTATATTAATTTCTAAAAAAAATGAAAATAAGTAACAAAAATGTACATTCAAATTAAAAACAAAAACAATAATTCGATGTCTCGACCTAATTCAACTCGAAAATATGAGTTGAGTTGCTTAAAGTTGGATAAATTGGCGGACTCACCGACCCAAAATTTTGAATGGGTCCAAAAAATAATTTTAATCCAACCATGTACAAGTGTCTAATTTAATCGTTTTGATTCCACCTTTAAAAATTTTCATATCTTTAAGGAGTTTTAGGGGAAGAAGGTTGAAAATGATTATAGAAGAATAATTTAATTTCTTATCGATATATGTACCATCGAGAATCATTCTTTCCGTAATTACATTCTGCTAGAGCTACATTTTATTTTCTCTCAATAACTATTTTATTTTCTCTTTTTTCTTACTATTTTATTCTCTCATTCTTATCACCTCCATCTCAAATACAAGTAATGATTCTTTTTATAATCATTTTCTTACCTCAAATATACAAATAATCATTATTCTTGATAATTATTTCAATGCTCCATGAGAGTTCGGTTTGACAACCATTTGATTAGGGAAGTCTTGGAAGAAAAATATAAGTGTACTAGTTTTATAAAACTAATTTTATTTTTAAATTAGACTAAAAACTCAAATGCTTACAAATTATGGTAAATAATTTAAATTTTATTATAAAAAAGATTGTGAGAAAACAAGTACCGTTTTTAAAAACAAAAATAAAATAATAATAAAACATAATCTAAAATGCTAAAAGAAAATTGAGAGGTATCGTTAATATCTTAAGAAAAAGAATCTTATCCTAGTAACTCTTTTCTTTTTTTTTTGAAAAAGAAGAATTTGGGTGTGGTGCACCTCTATCATAATACATCTCATCTCTTTTCTACTTTATATTTATGATAAAAAAAATTAAAAAAAAAGAAGATGTGTGACTCTACATGAGTGACATTATGGTAGGGATACAGTCGGCTGGATCCAAATTCTTCTCTTCTTTTTGGATAAATCTCATAGTAACTCCTTTGTTGTTTAATTAAATAATTTTTTTGCCAGAAAAAAAAGTGTGGGTGTTTGGCAAACCTTCAAGAGGTGTTGACGATCCTTCAAGATCTTGGCTGCACCAAGAAGCATCGTTACGTGAGCGTCGTGCCCACAAGCATGCATCTTGTCTGGGACTCTGCTTTTGTGCTCCCATTCCACTGCTTCCTGTACCAACCGTTTTATATAATTATGTTCATTCTTCAATGCACAACCATTTTGAAAAATCTCATCAATAATATATGTGTATATATATATAGTATCAAAAAGTTAATTACTCTTTTAACCCCCAATTATGTTTGGTCTGTAACATTTACTTCAACCAACCGATACTTAAATTGATTGTGTACAGCTCAAATACAGCTAAAACGTGAAGTATTGACCTAACATTTATCTGGTAATTAACCACTCAACCAATCTCCCAATGGTAGAGGATACTGTGTAATATCTGAACATAATTTAGTAAACTAAAAAAATAGTATCTACATTTTCATCTTGTAGTTACACTCAACGAAAGATTAACTTGTGCAAATTAATTTATGTTAAACTATAAATTTAACCATTTGTTTTTTGTTTTTTATTTTTTAAATTTAAGCCTACAACAACTACCTTACCATGTGTTTTTTCTTACTTGGATATTTACATCTTTCCTATATTTGTAGAAACCAAACCAAAATTTGAAAAAAAAAAAAAAAAAAGCTTGAAAAAGTTTATTTTTGATTTTGAAAGTTGGTAAACATTCACATAGTTTCTTAAGGAAAGATAGATACGTTGTAGGAAATGTGGAACACATTATAGAAAATTTGAGTAAAAATAGACTTAAATTTAAAAAATCAAATGGTTATCAAACGGAGCCTTGATTTTTTGTTTTTGGTTTTTGAAATTTAAGCTTATTTGTACTCATATTTCTTACAATGTACACAATCTTTGCTATAATGTATCTAACTTTCCTTAAGAAACTATGTGAATGCTAACCAAATTTCAAAAATAAAAATAAACTTTTAGAAGTTACTTTTTTTTTGTTTCCAAATTTTGGTTTGGTTTCTACAAATATAGATAAGATGTAGATATCTATTATAACACCCCACATTTTCAGTGAGACCCTCCAAGTTCAGATATTTCTTTTCTCGGGATTTTCGTTGTAATTCTGGTTAGTTATGTCCTTTAGGGGTATTTTGATAATTCTACCCCAAAGGACCTTTTTGCAATTGTTGAGAAAAATTGGGTAATTTGTAATTTTAGGAATTTTGGGACATTTGTGGAAGTTTGGTTTAGTTTGTAAATTAAAAGGAATAAATAAAAGGGATTTTGGAGTCTCATTTAAATAAAAAGAAAAAGAGTGCCTCGAAATTTATTCTAGGTGCCCATTTAGCCATTTAAAATAAAGGAAAAAAATGGGTGTTTTATTTTTAAAAAGGAAAAAAAAAAACCTAGTTCCCTTCCTTCTTCTTCATATTCTTCTCCCTTCTTGAAACCCTAGCTGCCCAAGCTTTGTCGTTGCCCTTTCTCCGTCGTGAACCAGCCACCTGCCACCGATCTCACGCCGCTGTCGTCACATACCGCCCCGCCCACGCCACCTCGCTCAGCTGCCAGACCAGCCCACGTTGTGTGGCTCGCACGCACACTTGATAACTCTCAAGAATTGAGAGTTAAAGTAGCTTAAAACAATACATTTTCATACGAACTTTCCTACAATTAATACAATTCTACATGAACTTCGCTCTCACATACTAACCTGATCATAAGCGAAATATCCTATAGTTTTCGGTTTAGGAGAATTTTTAGAGGTTTTGCTGCAACGAAATATGCATGAATGTGTGAATTTACTAAGTGTTTAAAAGAATTGATATTTTTAGTTTGTTTGCAGCAATCTTAGGGAAGCGAAGCAGATTCTACAAAGGGGAACCTCGCTCAAGCGAAGGCAAGTCTAGTGAAGCAGTCCTGAAAAAAAACATCCCACACCGCTACAGCAAAAGAGGAATTAAGCGAGATGGGATGATTCAGAAAATATCTCTAGTACGGGACATGGGGCAAAGATCCGAAACTCATCTTTTAATCTCAGCCGTCGCTTTGCAACCGCTCTGACGCACTTGACAGTGCAGATCATAAAGCAGGGAATGTCAGAAGTGGAGTAGGCTTTTGGTACAGTAAAGGATCATGGAGCAGCATTTCACAGACATTGTCGGGAGCGTTACAAATGGTGAGCTTCTCCTCCGTTGGAAGAGGGGGACCATTTCAGCAAAAGAAATCCATAAATTCGTAACTCTCCATAGTTTCTAACTAAAGTTCTTATTATGTTTTAGTTTTTAGGTCGTCGGTGTATTTTGTCGAAGCCAAAGTTGCTTTTACTTCTTTTCTAGTTAGTTTATTTGCTTTTCGTTGGATTCTACTGCTTTTGTAACCAAAGATTCATCATCGCTGGAACCGTTCAAAGTTTTTAGTAATCAGGAGTTTTTCTATCTTTTGCTCTATCTATTTTCGTATAAGCATTGTAGACTTAACTCTTTGGTTTCAATGAACATGATCTTTGTTTCTATGCTTATTTCATTCTTGTTTTGCATTATGAGAAGCTAAATCCGTAGTCGGAAGGTTACGGGGGAGTAGGGTGTTTTGCTGGGGCATGAAGGTAGCAAAGTGAACTAATTGTATGAATTTTAATACATTCCGTTTGATCAATCGTTTGTATATCTTTATTTCGCTTTTAACAGAAAAGAAGTAGAGTGAACTTGCATGTCATAACATTAGGATTGTTAAGTTCTGCTTGCTAATCAAAGAACACTTAGAGATAAGGTTCGCCTAATACTGATTGCCCTAACCCATGCGAACTCCTTGTTCCAGCTGCTCCTGAGCTCATTGACGCACCTCGCCTTAGACGCGAGTTCTCCGTCACTAACAGCCCTATTCTCTGGCCACAGCAGCTCGATGCTGGCAACAAACCCAAAGTTGCGCGCGTAGTGACTCCATTCGTCCACAGCTCTACGCCGCAGCGAGCGTTAGCTCGCCCTGCAGCTGTGCACCAGTGCCGATTCAACTGTATCTCATCAGTATTCAGCCCATGACAGCTCCATTCGACAATACCTCGCAGCCATAGACTTCTGTTCGTATCGGATTTGACTTGTTCGGGTTTGGGTAAGGTGTTTTTCTCATTCCATTGTTAATCGTTGTTGTCTTGGGGTTGTTCTGAATATGATGTACTGTTGGGTAAATCAGGTGTTGTAGTCCCATTGGTTCGTGCCTCGCCAAGTGTTGAACAACCGTGTGGCTCTCTGGTTTTGGATAAGTTTCAAAGTCATTATCGTTGGTGTGAAGTTTGATAGTAATTTTAAATTGAGTTTTAGTGGTTGATTTTTGTTAGATATAAATTGGTTAGGTTGTTTGTTGTAACGGCCTGTGTTTTTGTCACGGTCCTCCAGGTATGATTCATTACTCGTTTGGTTTATTCGTTGGGACATTATTGCGGTTTTAGCCCTAAGGGTTAATTGCCCAATTTCACCCTTAGGGCTAGTTTTGTAATTTATTGAGCAGCAAGGTTGTTTTTGTGATTTTAGGGATTTTGGGGTTAGTTTTGCAATTCCTGTGAATTCGCCACGTGTCTAGGTTGGAAGTTCTAATCGATCAATTAGTCCCTCATTCGTTTGTCGCTTCCTAGGGAAAAGAGACAGAGAGTTCTAGATGAAAAACAAGGTGAGTTTGTAACCGATCCTCTTTTCTCCATCGCTCGTTTCATTGTTTGGTTTTTCCCAGTCGTGTCACGCCGCCGATCACCTCCTCCCCATGTCTGCGCAGCGCAGCAGCCCGATCGTAGCCACAGCCACACGCACTCGATGCAACAGCCCCGCACCGTTCGCTCACGCCCAGCCCCACGTCCAGGTCCTCGCACACGCACCTGCGCGTCTCGCCTCAGCCAACGTATGCCAGGTCCCTTACGCACCCCCACCTGCAGCGCCGTGTTTGTCTGCCCGCACTGCCTTCGCTCCCGCATCGCCAGCCTGCGCCCACGTAGCCGCACACCCCGCCTTCATCGATCGCAGCCCAGCGCCCGTGCCTCCGCTTCGCTGACCCACGTTCAGCCGCCCGGCCCCGCAGCACTCGTGCGCCGTCCATGTTCGTCTGTCACAGCCCGTGCGCGTTTGGGCAGCAACCACCGTGTCTGAGCATCCTGTCTAGCTGAGTCGTCGTTCGAGATCATGGGTAAATCCCTTTCCTCGTGTTATTCCTGTTTGTTTAGTTGTCGAAAATAGATATTAATTTATTAGAGTTATCTGTTTAGGTGTGTTATGTTCGTGATTGGAATGTGCAGCTCAAGGAGCAACTTGTTGATTATTATGTAATTATTTCAGATAAGGATTTCTTGTCGTGGGTTGTGTGGACCCTGCGTAAATATTCATTGATTGTATCTTATGTCTGCCTGCTTTACTATTTAAGAGCATGTGTTGGTGGATATAATTCTTGTGATAATCTGGTTGTACGTGAGCATGCGATGATTCCTTGGTTTATGTTGTTAGTACCATGCTAGGGTTGTTTGTTTTAGCTGCTGAGCATGTTGGTGATCTATTAGGAATCGAATTCGTTATATTCTTAGCATGTCTATAGTTAGGTTGTCATCATCTAGAGGCTGAGAGTGGACACGACGTATATTGTCTCCACAAGTCGGGACCAGTGAGGAATGATTCCCGCCTCCAATAGTCGGGTTGTGGTGTATCACACTACTCTAACGAAGCCTAGTTTATGGCCTGCAAGAGTGGAATCCTTTCCTTGGTGTACGCCTATCTTGGGACGATCCTTAGCTTCAGGCATAGGTGTGAACAGGCTGCCACAGTTGGGTGCCGAGGGCCTCTCACCAGCTGTGGATCAGTGGACACCATTCTGTTAGTTAGGCATGTGGTCCTGGACTGATGTAGTTTGTGTAGGCCTACATATGCATCAATTTGCATGCACACGCATTAGATACTGAAAGGACGGCTCCCTCAGACTAATGTCATCAGTACACCCTTCCGTTTAGTCTAGAGCCGGACACTAGGTACTCTTCAAAGTATCCAGGATCAGCATAGCGAGCTGGTCACTAGCGAGAGTTAGAGACTCTCGAGGTTTGAAAGTTAAGTTGAGAATTCATTCTGAGATTTGTTGGTTGACCGTATTGCACGTATGCTAGGATGCTAGATGATGTGTTGTTTGCGTACTATGCTCTGGTTGGGGATTCTTACTGAGTGCCTTCATACTCACCCTTATTTCTATCGTTTTCCACCAGGTAACTTGGGACAGCACCGGGACTGCTAGAGGAGGGGTTGTTGATCATGGGAGTCCGCTGAAATTATTACCATTCTTTATTTGCATGTCTTTATTGTTCATCATGTTTTGATTAGGGACTGAGTCCAACTATTTTGTTATTTAACTGTTTTAATAAATCTCTGGTCAGAGGCTTGAACATTGTTTTTAAATTTATTTTGTTGTTGGGACCGTTTCCGTCAAATAAAGCAGTTATTTGAGTTGTCAGCTTTATGTTATAACCATATTTAATTCATGCATGCTGAGTAAGAACCGAGTCTAGGGCTATTTTAGAAGTCGAGTTCTTACATTTGTGGTGTTATTTTTGCTGTTGGTTTTAAGGAGTGCGTTCCGTATTGTCTTTTCAGGTAAGGACTTTCTCACTTAGGTTATGTGGAGCCTGCACATGGCTGATTTCTATGTGTTACAAATATGTATTAATGTTTGAGATGTGTGCTGGAGTTAAGTAATGTCTGAGATGTACGTTGGTTCTTCTCTTGTTTGTTCATGACTGCCTGTGCTTTGGGATTATGGGGTCCCGAGATGCCACTTGTATGTTGTTTCAAATATTAATTATGCTTGGTATGTTTTGTACTTTAGGATTATGGAGTCCCGAAGAGCTATCTTGTATGTAACTTTATTATTGTAATTTTCTTAAACATGCTAGGATTATGGGGTCTTAGTGTGTTGTTTTCTTTGTCATGTTTCTTAATGTTCTCGTGATAACCATGTTTCCTATGATGACGTATATGTAAGAATATAGCTAGTCTCGATCATATTTGAGTAGTATCCTGCTAGGATAAACTGTGTGAAATTGTTGAGCATGTTCGGTGCTCTATTAGGACTGAGCTATAGATACTCTGAGTTTAGCTTGATTTCGTTGTCATCATTTAGAGGTTGTAGAGGACACGGCGTATTGTTGTTCTCATTGGTCGGGATCTTTGAATCTCCACCCCCGATAGTCGGGGATGTGATGTAACATGCCGCCCCTAGCGATGCCTAGTTTGTAGCCCTTTTAGGCTGGTCCTGATCATAGTGTACGCCTGCTATGAGAGGATCTTAACTTAGGACAATAGGTGTGAACAGGCTGACTCGGACCGCTGGTGAGAGCCTCCAGGACCATGACTTAGTGGACACTTTTTCCTTATTGAGTTAGGCATGTGAACCTAGACTAGGTCAGTCTGTGTAGGCCTACACCTGACTAGTTTGCAGCAGCATGCAGTGTATGCATACACATACCGAGTGTCAGGCAGATGGCTCACCTGAACCGGTGTCATCAGTACACCAGTAATGATAAGTTGGTTGAGCTAGAGCGTCATGTAACGAACTTCATGACTAGTCGTATTCTTATTTAGGTGAGTGTTTTAAGGGCTTCACAAGAGGGTTATGTAACGTACTTCATAACCAGTTACGTTTGAGCTATAAAGTTATGTAACGTATTTCATGACTTATTATTGAGCTATGTTGAGTTAGGTTATATTGAGTTGAGCTATAATACGTATGTGATATCATTTTGGATTCTAACCTTGTGCATTATACCACTGTTAAGGAGTTCTTACTGAGTATTCTTTTAGACTCACCCTTTATGTAGTTTTTTCACTAGGTAATCAAAGACATCATCAAGACGGTTAGCTGGTAGATGTTGAAGGGATCATGGGTGGAGCTTGTTGCTTTAGTCTAATTACTTGATAGGATAGTTGTTATTTCTATTGTTTCATTGCTGGCATGTTAGGATTGAACTCCTATTATTTCGGTCGAAACATGTTGTAACTATTGGACATGGATGCCTCTTTGCATTATTTCGCTTATTTATTTTAATTATATTGGAAACTACCTTGGCCAAGGGCTTAAATTATTTTACTATTTGAAATAAATACAACAGGAGTAATTATCTTGAATTTGAAATTGAAATTTAAAATTACATATTTCTAACTGAATTTAAGTCAGCATGTGCTAAGAATCATAGTTAGAAATTACAAGTTCTTACATCTATCTAGAAAAAAACATATGATATGATAGTTGTTGTAGACTTAAATTTCAAAAATAAGAAACTAAAAACTAAATAGTTATCAAACAGGGCCTTAGTCATGAACTACAATCATTAAACTTGTAATTCAGCCAATAATTTATTATGTAAAATTTAGAAAGTAAAATAAAACACTCCAAATTTAAAGATTGTCCTATAAGAAGCATCAAATTTCAGAAAACGAACATAAAATTTTAACTTAGGTCATGTTTAATAACCATTTTGTTTTTTGTTTTTTGAAATTTAAGCTTATTTTTACTTAATTTTCCTTCATCTTTCCTGTCATGTAACAATATTTTCTTAAGATAATATGTGAAATCTATCCAAATTTCTAAAATAAAAACAAGTTTTTAGAAGTTATATTTTTTTATTCCAAATTTTGGTTTTGTTTCTAAAATATATGTAAGATGTAGATATCTACTAAGAAAAAATATATGATAAGATAGTTATTATAAGCTTAAATCTCAAAAATAAAAACTAAATAATTATCAAACAAGTCCTTAATGTTTGACTTCTAAGATGGAGTTCAACCTACAACCAACTATCAAGGGTACCCAAAAATTTTGAGGACTGTTTGGGCCTCAAATGTTCAAAGTGGCCCAAACGTTAAAAGGGTAGAATAAAGATTCTATTATTATAACCACCGAAAATCCTACTTTTCATAATCTCATTTCCTTTTTTTTTTTTTTTTTTTTTAAATTTTACAAAATAATATTTTATTATCTCCGTAATTATTTTTCATTCTCTGCATATTCACTATTTTATTCTTTCAATTATCATTCTTCTCACTCTAAATATAGATTTTTTTTTTTTTAAATCACTCCAAACATATATAATCATTTCTATAATAACAATTTTTTTCCATAATTATTCTTCTCCATATCTCTTCCTAATTTTTATTCTCTTCACAATTATTCTTATTTTCTTATCCCAAAAACTCACTTATATACTATGCCCCACCTCAACCTGAACACCAAACTGTGAGAAGGTACAACCAGGCAACATGCCCACCACTTGCTTTGCAGTTATCCTTTATTCTAAAATATTTATGGGACTCAATTGAACGACTTTTTCAATTAAAATAAAAAATACTAAATTTGTGGAAAAAAAAACTAAGTTTTACCTTTTGTATATGTAACATCATTTTTTTTTTTGAAAAACTATATGTAACATCATTTTGTGCAATACAAATAATTTTATTTTTTATAATATTTTAGTTTATAAAATAAATTTATATGGCATGATTTGTTACATTCTCATATTCAAAAGGTAGAACACATGTGTACCGAAGTTTTCCCATTTGTAAACCATATCTTTTCAACCGCTTTCCTCTATAAGAAAGATTAATCTTCTTATTCTAAATAGGAAATTCAAACACGTGATTAATAATAAAGAGAGAGGGAAAGAGAAATAAAGATCCAAAAAAGAAAAAACGCAGTACCACCATTATTTGTGGCCAGATAAAGTAACTGACGCCAAATTAATAAAAAACTCTATGATTTCTTCGAGAATGATGGTTTAGCTTTTAAATCTAATTCTAGTACTGTGAAAGCAAATTGACTAAAAAGTATTTGTCTATATGTTTTTGTTCCAATCTAAAAATCCGTGTAGAAAAATAACATGATATACTCTTTTTTTTTTTACATTTCTAAAAAATTTGTTATGAACTAACAAGTGAGATCGTAGAAATTCTGTTATGGAATATCAGAAAACAAATTACAACTGGATTTTAAAGAGGTAAGAATCATTGCGCGAACGTATTTCCAGATATAGCTTTTAGAACAGAGTTTTTTATTTTTTATTTTATCCTAATCTCTGTTTTTTCCTCAAAATTCAAGGCCGAAGAACAGAAACATGGAGTCAATCAATCAATTATGAAACCACAATTCAGAGGAAAAATTGAACAAAGAACAGTAATCAAAAGCGAATAATCAGATCATATAAACGAGAAATTCAATTTCGGAGAAGAACCTGGATTGGAAGAGCGTCCATATCTGCCCTAAGGGCAACAAAAGGCGGTCCGCCAGTTCCGATGGAAGCACGAATTCCAGTCTTAGCCAATGGATGTTCATACCTAATTCCCATCCGATCCAACTCATCGCGAATCAACTGACTCGTTTCGAATTCCTGAAACGCAAGCTCCGGATTCTCGTGGATTCTCCTCCTCACCTTCTTCAACCAGTCCACAACCTCCGGCCCGTTCGCGAGGCCGAGGATGGCCTCGGAGCAGGCCTCCGTCCAGACCTCGCAACTCCGAGACTCCAATCGAGAAATCAACGTTTCGATACTCTGATTCTTGAGAGGATTAGAAATCGGGAGGGAGTTTAAGGCGCATGATCCGGCGCCTAATAGAGCAGAGCCGCCATGGATGGAGGAGATTGAGAAGGCGTGAATCGCGATGAAGAAGATTGAGGAGAAATTGAGGTAGGAATTCATGATCAGAATGAATGGAAATGGAAAAAGAGGGAAAGTAGAAATAGAGGGGGGAGGCCGGCGGTAAAAGAAGAGGGGTTTAAGCACGTGGGAGAGGAAAGGAGGTTAGAGAAAAAAAGAGGAGCGTCCAATTTGGAGCACGTGGTAGAATGTGATGTCTGTTAAAACAGAGAAAGAGGGCGTCGAATCCAAGCTGATACGACCATACTTTTAAGGGGTATTTGGAAAATGGGGTTGTTTTAAAACCTCTTTCAAAAAAAAGGTAGATTCCAATTTTTTTGTAAAAATAGTGTAAATTTTTTTTCTTATATGGAAAATGTTGAACTGCCACCTCCTTACCCCTAATGCTTTCAAGGCTACTCTGAAAAATCTGTCAGAAAGATTTTTTTTTCTTTTTTAAATTTTATTTTTTTATATAATAAAATTGGGTTTTAATTGAAAATAAAGTTATTTTTTTTAAAATTTTTAATATAGTTAACCCTTTTTAAATTTTATTTTAAGGATATGTTTAAAAAATTATGATACAAATATGCTAAATA
>JBBMKA010000015.1:171193-211249 GCA_037833695.1 Sechiopsis laciniata | reverse complement strand
GCATCGATTTGTTCTTTGCTGAATGGAGATGATTCTCCCCCTAAATTGTGTTCTGAAGGAGCAGCAGTCGCAAATGCCCTACTATCACGATCATTGCAATTTCTGGGTTTCCAATCAACTGGTTTTCCATGAATCTTCCAACAAGTTTCCTTTACATGACCTGGTTTTCTGCAATGGTCACACCGGGGTCTGTCTTGCCTCTGTTTATTTTCCCCTGTAGGGTTATAGTTCCTAGAGACAAGGGCGGATGCCTCCTGGATTGGAACTGGTTCTGACTTGCCCATCATTATATTTTTCCTGCTTTCCTCGCGTCATACCTCAGAAAACGCTTCACGGAGGGAAGCCAGCGGCTTGACGCTCATTAGTCTTCCTCGAACCTCATCTAGGTTATTGTTCAGACCAAAAAGAAACTTAAACGTCCTTTTTTGTTCCACAATTTTTGCATATTGCGCAGTATCATCAGCACACTTCCATTTATGGAGTTCAAATAGGTCCAACTGTAGCCAATGGCGAGAGAGATTGTTGAAGTACTCGGTGACTGAGTGTTCTCCTTGACGAAGATCATGCAGGATTAACTTAATTCGAAATAACTCCGAGGTATTTTCCCTACTTTAGTAGGTTTCTCCAGCTGCTTCCCAGATTTGGTATGTTGTATTATATAGTAGGAATTTTTCTCCTATTTCGGTGGTCATAGAGTTGATTAGCCAAGACATAACCATGTTGTTTTCTATTTTCCACTGTTTGAATTCAGGTTCCTCTGTTCCTGGTTGAGTCTTATCTTTTGACAAATAGTCATCTTTACCCTTCCCACAGATAAACATATTTATCGCTTGAGACCATTGGACGTAGTTGTGCCCATTTAATCTATGACCCGTGATATACGATGATGATGAATCAAGTGTGTGCTCACTAGATTTCAAGGAGGCCATTGTACAGTAATGAACCAGATATCAAGACAACTGTATATGGATCACAAAAAATACAAACTAGGTACCAGAAGGTTTCACTGCAGCGAAATTAGCAACGGCAGAAGGGTTCGCTGAAGCGAAGGCAGTGTGCAGCAAAATGAGGAGTGGCAAAAGGGTTTGCTCAAGAGAAGACAGAGTGCAGAAACAGCAAAATTAGACGCGGCAGAAGGGTTCGTTGAAGCGAAGATAGTGTGCAGCAAAACGGAAGAAGGGTTCGCTCGGCGCAGCAGCAAGTTACTGGCGAATGAGAGGGCAACAACGACGTCTATCGCTCGAGCGAATGAGACGATCGATGTTGCGAAGGTGAGAAGATCGATAGCACAGCAGTGAGGGTTCGCACGAGCGAATAGGGCGACTGACGATCGGAAGGAGTCGCAGCAGCGAGGCGTCGATCGATTGAGTGAGAGGTTGGCGACGCTTGGGAGTTTCGCTGCAGCGAAGGTCGGAGCGACTGAGCGAAAAGAGAGAATTTTTTTTTTTTTTTTAAACCCGCTCTGATACCATGAAGAAACTCTGTTTTTCTTTTTTATTTGATTTCTTCTCATAGGTTCTATAAATATACATCAGGAGGCAAGAACAGCTCCTTAAAAAGCTCAACAACCTAACCACCTAAAGAAAAATTCAAATGGTTTATTCATTATTACAAAAAATGTCCGAACTTTCAATAGTTCTTACCGGTGTTTTAAAAACTGCAAGGCGCACTAAGGCGCAATGACCCTTTGGAGCCTGAGGCGCAAGGCGCACCAAAAGGCAAGGGCTTTTTTACTTAAGGCGCACTATATAAAAAAAACACCAAAAATTTATATATATGTGTGTGTATACACAATAAAAACACTTTTCACGGACATTAATGAAGTTTTAACCAAAAATAATATATAAAACATACATAATATTCAACTATCAACCATCACGCACTTCGAATGACCTAGTACGAGATCCAAAACACAAAAAACGCAAAGGAAATTAAAAAATTCCACGTGGCGCACGCTTTTTGGCGCCCAGGGCTTCACGTAAGGCGCCATAAGGCGCGCGCCTTATTACACGCGCCTCGCCTGGGACAAGCGAGGCGCAAAAGGTGGGACTTGAGCCTAAGCGCGTCTTTTAAAACACTGGTTCTTACTACTCTATTTATACTAAAACCTTAAAGTGCTAATTACTATTCTACCCTTACATATATTATACTAATATTCCCATCCTACCCTTGGTATTCTATCACTTTCTTGATCCATATACCATCACACAAGACTTGAGAAAGGACCCTAAACTCTGCCTCAACACCACTTCTTGCAACCACAAACTATTTTTTACTTCTCCAAGTTACAAGATTACCCTATACAAAAGTGCAATATCCTGATGTAGATCTTTGATTTATAATATTACTTGCCCAGTTTGCATCTATGTGAACTTCAACATATCTCTTTTCATCTTTTTTAGATACCTCAAAATTTTGTATAGAGCTTCCATATGCTCTTCAATAGGATTGTGCATAAATTGGTTGACCATGCTGACAATAAAACCAATGTCAGGACGTGTATGAGAAAGGTAAATGAGACGCCCAACGAAACGTTGATATCTTCTCTTGTCAATAGGCATGCTTTCATGATTGAATCCGAGCTTTTTATGTGGGTCCATTGGGGACTCTACATGTTTGCATCCAAGCATGCTAGTTTCTTTGAGGATACACATATTTTCTCTGAGATACGACTATGCCTTTGTGGGATCGAGCGACCTTCATGCCAAAGAAGTATTTGAGTTTTTCTCGATCTTTGACCTCAAATTCTCGAGCCAAATGACTCTTTAATGTCTGTAATCTAATTTGTCATTCCTTGAAAGGATGATATCATTAACATATCCAATCAAGAGAGGAATCTGTGATTTTGATCTTTTTTTCACGAACAAATTATGATTCAACTAACATTGAGAATATCCAAGACTAATAACAAATGTTGCAAATTACCAAACCATGCACGAGGAGACTACTTCAGTCCATAGAGAGATTTTTTAAGTTTATACACTTTTCTAGAATCAATGTTACATCCTGAAAGCATATCCATATATATATATTTCTTCTTCCAAATCACCATTCAAAAAAACATTTTTAATGTCTAGTTCTTGGAGACCCCAATCACGATTAGTTGCCGGCGATAATATTATCCTTATAGCATTGAGTTTAGCTATTGGAGCAAAGGTTTCTTGGTAATCATTTCCGTAGGACTGAGTGAAACCTTTAGCGACAAGTTTAACCTTTTAATGTTATCATATGCTTTCTACTACATTGTGAAAACTCATTTGCATCCCACTATTCGATTTTCGCTAGGTAAAGTTTTCACTGTCCATGTGCCATTTTTCTTTATTGCATCAGTCTCATCTCATCTTGTACAACTTTTCTCTAGCCGGGATGTTGTCGAGCTTCGTGAATGTTAGCCTGAACATGAACATTATCAAGGATGGATACAAAAGCTCGATGGGATTTAGTTAACCCATCATATGACACATAGTTTGCAATATAATGCCTGGTACAACTCCTGATCCATTTCCTTGTTGCAATTGGTATGTCTAAATCATCAACACGAGGAATCCCAATCTCATCCTCACATACAGATCTTTCAGGAGAATTAAGAACCGATGCAAACTCTTGGGAGAGATGTTATGTTCTAAGACATATCTGCTCAATCTGTTTATTTCTCTTGGTATAGGTTAGAAGGTTTTCATTAGCAACTTCGGTGACGCTTGGAATGGGGATTGGAGGAACAAGAACTTTTTGAAATCTAGGAGTTTCTTCTTCTTCTTCTTCTTCTTGTGGTCTAAGAGTGGATGTAGGAGGAGTTCTTCTTTGGTTCGAAGATGTGTGGATGTAGGTCCGTTAGGTAGATTGGTCATATGAGGATGCATAGAGAGGAAGGACTCAAGCTCATTTTCCAGCTGGGAGGTCCAAAGCTAATTGTCGAGCTGATTATCACGTACTTCCTCCCCCTGACAATCAACTTCAGAGTAAAACGAAAGATGTTAAAATAAGGTTACATACATCGATACATATACTCGTTGTGAGGTAGGAGAGTAGCATTTATAGCCCTTTTAGGAGTGAATATGAATGAAGGTTGTGCACTTGCACCCAAGCACTTTAGGAACCATGCAAAGGGACTAAACTTGAAGATGAGGAAGTGAGTGAAGGAAGACTTGACGCAGAGAAGAGAAGTTAAGGACACAGGAAAACATCCAATTTATCAGATATGTAGCAGTAAGAATTGCTTCTCCCTAATAGAACTTGTGGACGTTAGAGGAAAACGTTAAACGGCGAGTAACTTCTACGAAATGACAATTCTTGTGCTCGGCCACTCCGTTTTGTTGTAGAGTGTCAACACAAGAGCTGATTTGGACAATTGTCTGACAAGTAATTACCAAGGTAGGAACTAAAGAATTCCATTACATTATTTATTTTTAGGACACAAATTTTGGTTTGGAGTTTGGGTCATATTTTGCATTATCTGGCTTGAAAATTTGGAAAACTTCATATTTATCTTTCATCAAGAAGACCTATGTATTCTTAATATGATCATCTAAAAGGATACAAACCATCTTGTCCCTGAAATATTTTTTACCTTTGAAGGACTCCAAACATCGCTATTGTCTAATGCAAAAGGACTAGAAGGTTTATATTCAATGTGTGGATAATAATTTCTCGAATGCTTGGCCAAATGGAAAATTTCACAATTGAAAGACGAATGATTTGTATTTTTTAAATGATTGGGAATTAATTTGGAAAGTTAAGGGAAATTAGGATGACCTAAATGATAGTGTAATAACATAATTTTACTATCTTTATTAACCAGAGGAGTTAACTGGATGCTAGCATAAAAAGGCAAAGAATAAACCTAGTATGAACTTGCTAATGATTCTTAATTATTGAGGAGATAGATCCCAGAATAGAGTGTAGCTCTATCAATCGTCTTTCTCAATCCTAATCCTGAAAAACACAAGTTTAAAAAAAAATTTAGCTACGCAATTAAGATCTCTTGTCAATTTACTTATTGATAGTAAATTACAATCTAAGTCTGGCACATGTAAGACATGATCAAGTTGTAAATTCTAGGTAACTCTAATTGAACCTGTCTCGAATATTTTAGAGTAAGAATCATGTGCAATTTTTATAGTTGAATCTTATAGGGTAGTTTGATATTCTACTTCCTGTCATGTTATCTAATGCTTGACGGTCTACGATTCAATACTCTACATTTCCATTATGACTTATTAGAGCAGTTTATATATTCATTTGTGCCACCAATCCTGCTTCTGAAATATTGCAGCACATGACATTGTCCTTTGAACTCATTGCTAGAAGTTGAACCAGGCTAGACATTGTGAATTGGACCAAACATTAATGAACCAGATCAAGAATAACCCTTTGAACTGGACCAAGACAAGAACAACATGTGAGACAACTTCGAGGGGTGTTATTTGTTGAAATAAACTTTAAATGTTATTTTTAATGTGTCATTAAATGTTGTTAGTGGGAGTTTTTTGACTAAGGAGTTAATGAGTCCTTAAATGTGGTTAGTGGGTCTTAAATTAGGAGTTAGTGGCAAAATGATTTTTGTAATTGAATGTCAAAATGGTTACAAATTTATAGCTATAGCGTCTTGTAGAACAAACTTGTAATAGACTATAAATAGATAGCTCATTTCATAGTGAGAGAGTGAGCAAGAGCAAGAAAGCAAATAGAGAAAAAGAAGTTGAGGAATAGAGAAAAGTGTTTTGTGGAATTGTTTTAGTGTGTCTTGTCTCTCCAGTTTAGAAAACGACTGTTCTATTCGCAATTTAAGTTTTACAAATTGGTATCAAAGCTCATGGCGAACGTGATAGGTCAAATGTCGCTACCATGATTGACGAAGGCGAATTACGAGAAGTGGAGAATTCAGATGAATGCTCCTCTCGACTCTCATGATGCATGGGAGGTGGTCGAAGAAGGTTTCGTAGAACCAGCGGATACCGCGGATTATACGGCAAATCAAGCCAAAGCGTTGAAAGAGATGCGTTCGAAGGATAAAATGACATTATACATGCTGTTCTGAGCAGTTGACGAGTCTGGCTTTGAGAAGATTGCGAGTGTAACTACTTCAAAAGGAGTATTAGGACATTTTAGAGAAAGATTGCGAGTCAAGCAAGTGCATCTCCAAACTCTTCTCAGTGAGTTGGAGAGTATAAAGATGAAGGAGTCAGAAAGCGTATCTGACTACATCACGCGTGTGCAGACGGTGGTGAATCAACTCAATCGCAATGGCAAAAAGCTAATGGATGCAGGAGTTATTGAGAAGATTTTAAGATCGTTGACCAACAATTTTGACAACGTTGTGTGCGCGATAAAAGAGTTAAAGGACCTTGCGACGCTCACTGTTGATGAGCTTTCCAGTTCTCTTGAGGCACACGAGCAACGTAAGAATAAGGAGAAAATGCTTGAGCAAGCGCTTCAAGCCAAGACATCACTCAAAGACGAGAAGGCACTCTATTCTAAACAATTTCAGCGTAGAGACCGTGACCGTGGAGGTCGTGGAAATGGTCGCAGCGGTCAAAGTGACAGTCATGAAGAAAAAGGACAGTCGAGCCAAGCGAATTGGCGTGGAAGAGGACGCGGTCGAGGAAGAGGCGATCGGTTGAATTATTCAAACATTGAGTGCTACAAATCTCACAAGTATGGTCACTATACGAGTGATTGCAGTTCTGATAAATGTTACAATTGCGGAAAAGTGGGACATTTTGCGAGAGATTGCCGAGCAGATAAAAAGGTTGAAGAAACAACCAATTTAGCATAAGAAGATGAAGCGAATGAAGGTCTTCTTTTGATGACGCAAAATGATGACAGCGCCAACAATGATACCTTGTGGTATCTCGACTCAAGAACAAGCAATCATATGTGCGATAACGAGCATATATTCAAAGAGATGCAGAAGGTTGAAGACGGTCATGTTTCTTTTGGCGATGCATCAAAAGTAGAGGTCAAAGGTAAAGGTACGATTTGTTATTTGCAAAAGGATGGCTTGACAGGGTTAATCCAGGATGTCTATTATGTACCAGATCTCAAAACAATATTTTGAGTTTGGGCAACTGATAGAGAAGGGTTATTCAATATTTTTGAAAGACAGCCTATTATATTTGAAGGACAAGCAAGAGCGTTCAGTCGCTCAAGTTGAGATGGGGAGAAATCGCATGTATAGATTGAATTTGAGAAGCGTGCGAGAAAAGTGTTTGCAAGTCGATGTAGAAGATAAAGCATCACTTTGGCATCTTCGTTTTGGTCACCTACATCATGGTGGACTAAATGTGTTAGCAAAGTAATGTTTGAGATGCACGTTGATTCTTTGCTTGTTGTTCTTGTTTCCTGTTTACTCGGTGAATCAAATGGATTCTACTTTACCTTGTTCAATATAGAATAAATAAGTCAAGAAGCAAAGCCAAGCTGCTTCCGGCCGGCTGGCGCTGATGAGCACATTGAACTATCCATGTGGCTAAGAGCCCTCACGAAGAAGGATATGATGCACGATTTACCCAACATGGATTACGATGAAAAGTTTTGTGAAGAATGTTTGCTCAGCAAGCATTTGAGAACCTCGTTTCAGAAGAAAGCGGAATATCGGGCTAAGCAACCGCTTGAGATGATTCATACTGATATATGTGGACCAATTACCTCCGGATCTTTCAGCAGTTAAAGGTACTTCATTTCCTTTATTGATGATTTCTCACGAAAAACTTGGGTTTATTTCTTGAAAGAAAAATCAGAAGCATTTGATGTGTTCAAGAAATTCAGAGTGAAGGTGGAGAAGGAAACTGGTAGACAGATCAAAGCTGTACGATCTGACAGAGGTGCAAGGCATAAGGCAATTTCTAACCGCACCATATACTCAACAAAATGGTGTGGCTGAGAGGAAGAGCATGACCATTCTTGACATGGTTTGAGCAATGCTGAAAAGCAAAAGTATGCCAAAGGAGTTTTGGGCAGAAGCAGTTTATGCGTTATCTATGTGCAAAATCGATGTCCACATGCGAAGTTGGGTAATCAGACACCGCAAGAGGCATGAAGCTGACAGCAGCCGACTGTTTCGCATTTGAAAGTATTTGGTAGTGTGGCTTATGCACACATACCAGATCAGCGAAGAACGAAGCTCGAAGATGAGAGTAAGAAATATGTTTTCATTGGCTATGATGAGAAAACAAAAAGAGTACAAGCTACTTGACCCAGTAAGCAAGAAGGTGATGGTGAGTTGCGATGTGCGAGTCAATGAAGAAAGCGAATGAGACTGGAATAATTTGATGGAAGTTAGCATCGAAGTTGGAGAATCACCAGTCATTGCATCATCAAGTAAATCAACAAATTTTGAAGCTACTGATGATGAAGATGAACCGCAACAACCTAGAATGCGAAGTTTGCAAGATCTGTATGATGCAACAAATGAGGTACATCTTGTATGTCTTGTGGCAGATGTGGAAGATATTAGTTTTGAAGAAGCAGTGCAAGACAAGAAGTGGCAAACTGCCATGGATGAGGAGATCAATGCGATTGAGCACAATGATACATGGAAACTGACAGAATTGCCAAATGCAAGTCAGCCCAAAAAATTAGGGAAAAAGAACCCATTGTATGGGAAATACTTCAGGAAGTTATGCAGGGGCATCCCGTATTGCTAAATAGTTGGGGTAAAGTGGGTGTTCAAGAAGAAGATGAATACACAAGGCAAGATAGAGCGATAGAAAGCGTGACTTATTGAGAAGGGCTACAAGCAGAAAGAGGAAATTGACGATGATGAAGTCTTTGCTCCCGCTACGAGAATGGAGACAATTCGATTGCTTATTTATCATGTGGCTCAATTCAAATGGCTGATATTTCAGATGGATGTTAAGACGACATTCTTGAACGGTGTGCTTGAAGAAGAAGTGTACATTGAGCAACCACCTGGATATGTGAAAGTTGGAAAAGAGAAGAAAGTGTTAAAATTGAAGAAAGCGCTTTACGGGTTGAAGCAAGCACTGCGAGCGTGGAATATTCGCATCGATACTTATTTCAAGGAGAACGGGTACAAGCAGTGTCCTTACTAGCATGCACTCTACACAAAGCAGTGCAGAGGTAATGCGATTATTTGTTGCCCTTTATGTTGATGATTCGATTTTTATGGGTAATAGTAATGCGATGATAGAAGAATTTAAGAGCACAATGATTCGAGAATTTGAGATAACAGATTTGGGTTTGCTGAAGTTTTTCCTCGATTTGGAGGTTAAACAAGAAGAAGGCATTTTTGTATCGCAGGAGCAATATGCGAAGGAGATCTTGAAGAAGTTCAAGATGGCAAATTGCAATCCAGTTTTAATATCAATGGAACCAGGTACAAAACTTTCGATGTCTGATGAAGGAGAACGTGTGGATGCAAACAGATACAAAAGTTTGGTGGGAAGCCTTTGCTATCTCACATGCACAAGGCCAGACATTGCATTGAGATGAAGGAGCTGGTTTATACGCATTGGAAGGCATTGAAGCAAATTCTGTGATACATCCAAGGTACAGTGTCACTTGGAATGTTTTTATTCGAAAGCGGAATTGATTGGATATTCCGATAGCGATTGGTGTGGAGACATAGACGATCGGAAGAGCACTTCGGGATACGCATCCTTTATGGGCAATACAACTTTTACTTGGCTGTCATAGAAGCAACCGATCGAACGCTTTCGACATGCAAAGCTGGATATGTTGGAGCTTCTTAGTGCTATGTCATGCAATATGGCTCAGAAATCTGTTGAGCAAAATGGAGTTAAAGCAACTTGGTGCGATTATGATTCAAGTTGACAATAGATCAGCAATTGAGATAGCAAGGAATCTAGTGAATCATGAAAGAAGCAGACACGTTGATGTTCGTTTTCATTTTATCTGAGATCATGTGAAGGAAGGAAGCGTGGAATTGCTGCATGTGGCGAGTCAAGATCAAGTTGCGGATATCTTTACAAAACCATTTCCAAAGGTTTTGTTTGATAAATTTAAGCAGATGATTGACATGGCGGATGACAGAAGCATTTAAGTTTATGGGGAGTTTTGTTGAAATAAACTTCAAATGTTATTTTTAATGTGTGATTAAATATTGTTAGTGGGAGTTTTTTGACTAGGGAGTTAGTGGGTCCTTAAATGTGGTTAGTGGGTCTTAAATTAGGAGTTAGTGGCAAAATGGTTTTTTGTAATTGAATGTCAAAATAAAATGGTTACAAATTTATGGCTATAGAGTTTTGTAGAACAAGTTTGTAATAGGCTATAAATAGATAGCTCATTTCATAGTGAGAGAGTGAGCAAGAGCAAGAAAGCAAATAGAAAAAAAGATGTTGAGAAATAGAGAAAATTGTTTTGTGGAAATTGTTTTAGTGTGTCTTGTCTCTCCAATTTAGAAAATGATTGTTCTATTCGCAATTTAAGTTTTACAAATTATATATAATGTTCATAAACAGAGAGAGATATAAACGCATAAACAAAAGAGTAAAAGTTGTCTATACATATATGTGTCGAGTGAGCCTACTTATTGCCATGTTGTACAAATATTAGCGTATATTTATTTATTTTTCCAATGTTTCATTATTTTTTATTTTATTTTAAAGAACAAAATTTAGTAAATATGAAGCTAAACTTGTGCCACATGGCAACAAGTATGCTCACTCTACTCATTCATGTGTAGACAAATTTTATCGTAAACAAAATGAGAACAAGTTACTAGACTCAAGAACACTCCAGCTAATTCAAGAGGGTTGGTATCTCTTCTCCTTTATACTCCTCCCCTGGACCACCTGCCTTCATTTCCCTCTTCCTTCTGCTCCTCTTTCCAGCGGTCCTTTCTCTATCCGAAGCCATTTCTTGTCCCCTTCCCAGCTTGCCCCTCCTTTCATAGGTACGGATGATAGCTGGTGGGACAATTTCTTGCTTTTAATCCTAACATGTTATATATTATATCAACCTTTTATTTTATGACAAGATACCAACTTTGGGGTAGTTTCTTCAGCTTTTGGTTTGTGATTGAACATTTTCTGAAAATTCCTTTGTTTTACAGTGGGTGGTCACTAACCTTCGACCTATTGGCCCTCATGGTTCATTATCATCGGGCTTCTCATGGGCGTTTGATCTCAAGGGCATTGCTGAAATGTATCAGTCCTATGAAGATACAAATTTATGGTAGTGACTGAGATACCTTTTGGTTGAAATATTATTTTTTCTCGAGTGTTCGATCCCCCCCAAGTAGATTATGCAATCTCATATGTCTGTTTCATAGGAAAATTGTGGAAGATGTTCCCCGTGGTGTGCACATCAATTTTTTGAAAGCTGAAAGAAGCTTGCATCGATGGGCACTTGACGACATTCGGAGGATCCATGCTGCAGAGGAGCTGGCGGTTGAAGAGGGAGGCGGTGTTCAAATGCATGTACTTGAGGATGCCGGTCATTGGGTATGATTTTTTTCATTTCACCTTTCCTTTCTGTCTATTTATAATAACAAGGAGCAATATTATATGCTGTTTTTGGTAGAACTAATATATTAGGAAGTTATGGGACTTGAGATAAGGATTCATTATTGGACTGTTCTGTGTAGAAATTGCAACCTTTATGATGCCTCATCCAAGCTACATTTAATGAACTCGGTTTGTGTATCTGCTCTAACCACACCATACACCTTATTAACCAAGAATTGGATCGTTTGGAAGTGGATGAACTCATTGTCTATGTTCACATTATTTAGTGATGGAGTTGGCATCTCATGCATGCATGCGTTTTATATTTACAGGTGCATGCTGATAACCCAGATGGACTATTTCGGATCTTGTCATCCTCTTTCAAAGGGATTAGAACTTGAGGCAAGCACGACTTTCTTGATATCGATATTACATCTCAATTTGCCAATGATTTCAGTTCCTCCTACCTTGCCAGCTCTTTCATCTAGGCGTATAGGAAAAATAAGGAACTTGCATCATCTTCATCATCATTTTGTATGTCTATTGCACATAACAGTTTTTCATTCATGGACCCCCCAAGCTTTCTAAGCTCTGCATATCTTCCATTCCGTTGGCATCAAAATTAGTGGTTTTGTCTCTTATTAATACTAAGAAGATGATTTTTCACGTTGAGTGGGGTTCATTTTTCTTGAGTTTCCGTGCGTATTTGCTATAGGTGAATTTAAATTGAGGAAGTCTATACTCGAAAAGAGGAAAGCTTAAACAACGTTTTGTTTTGAACCTAGTTTTAAGGTTAGAATTTGAACTCTTTCTAGTGTATTGACTAAAGGTACCATATTTTTAGGTTTAAAAAAAGTACCTTAATTTATATTAAAAAAAAAAAAAAAAACACTAAAAACATCTGTCGGCTATACACACAAGATATCCCCCTGTAGGAATTACATAATGTCTCTATAAAGCTAAAACAAGGAATTCTTTTTTCGCACATTTAAATTGGATTCGAATTCAAAATAATTACGTATTAGAAAGACAATTCGAGTTTACACATTTAAAGAAATTTTGGCCGGTAAATAAACTCTAGATGCATTTTACTATTATCATCTCTATCCTGAGTAAAAGTAGTTAATTTTTTTAATGACTATATTTGCATTAGTTTAGAAGTGTATAAAAAAAACATAAAAGTTGAAAGAATTCTGCGGAGGCAAGCTTTTTATTTATCCAGCGATAAACGTGATAATGCTAAGATACGATCCAGAAAACTGCCAAAAGGTTTTCAAATTAAAATTGACATAAAAAAATCTGAAGAGTTGAAGTGTTCAAATGATAAATAGAAGAAAAGAAAAAGAAGTGGGGTGTAACATATCCATAAAATAATTTTGGACCGACCCTTGGCTGGTATGGTGAAGGTCACCAACATAATTAATACTCAATCTTCAACATTTTCAATCTCTCTCTTTTCCTTTTTCCTTTCCAATATTCATTTACTATTATTATTCTCTCCCACACTACTTTTTAGCTAGCAAATCCTTATGGGTGTATTATGCGAGGAGATTTTCTTCTTCACATCCCTTTGGCGTTGAACTGCTGCTTGATATCCGACTATTCAGACCCAACCTTCTTTGCTTTATTTAGAATCTGTCTCTGCTTGAGAAAATTTTCATTTTCTCTACTCAATTAAAGCTATCGTGAAAAGGGGTGGATGCTTTCTAGCCCTGCAACTGGGATGGGAAAAGAAGGAAGAAAAAAAACGCCAGGAGGACTTGCATTTATCGGCCTTGTGGTTAACAGTTACACGCTCTAACTAACTGAGCTATTACAACTTTCTTGTTTTTTTTTTTGTTAAATAAGACTAGAAAAAACAATTTAATCAAATATTTGATTCGAGTGCCGACCTAAATTGAGAAAGAAACAAAATCAAAAACATTGTCACTGTCATAAATGCAACTCCCACTTTGAAGTTTGAATTTGATTTGTATTCACACCGCAAGTCTTTGCTTCCACCATACAATTAATAAGGCACCATCCATTTCCATCCTTCCCCCACCACTCACTTCAACCTTTGCCTACCCATCAAATGTAGTACTATATATATATATATATATATATATATATATATATATTTTGTAGTGGAGTATACTTTAATTTTAAAATTCTCTAACTGATTGGGGGTTATATACTTTTTTTTTTTTTTTTTCTTTTGAATTCACCAACATTTCAGGTGGAGAACTTAAATCTATAAACTTTGAATTATTAAGTCAGACATTCATGTTAATTGAACTTTACTTCTTATTAATGATACAAACTATGGGTTAGATAAATTAAAAGAATATATTAGGCATGAATAAGGACACGCATCAGCGGGTAGGGAGCAAATTTGAATATAATACAAAAGTACCCACACCCACAAGCACCTGGAAGGCAAGCATACATGAATATATATATAAAAATTCAGTTTGTTTGTTCCCAAAAAGGTCGACGGAGGTTGTTTAAAGCAAAACCATGTTATTGATGTTGTTATTGAATTGAATTTGCATGATAGTTTTGGGTATATATACAAATAAATGATAAAAGCATGGGCATAACGAGCATCCGAGGCGTTAATCTCATGAATTAATTATTGATCACATAGACGACAGATAATCGTCGATGGAAAGATCATGTTGAGATGGGCCTGCGCTGCAGCTGCCGCCGCCATCCCCCGGGTGATTTTGCAAGTTGTTGTTGCAAATATACTGCGCGTCGATGGCCATGGCAGCGTCGGAGGCTGCCTTCTGAATGGAGGCAGGCGACATGTCGTCTCGGATAAGGAGCTGGTTGGTCAAGGGCAGCACCATGGGCGGGAAGTTGAGGTACTGCTCCAGCTGCTTTGAGCTGCTGGGTCTTCTCAGGCAATAATATGCCACGTCGTGAGCCACCGCCGCGGCCGCTGCCGACGAGTAAGAACCCAGCCACAGCCGCTCTTGGCTCCCCGGAACTCGAATCTCGGACACCCACTTCCCCCACTTACGCCGCCGTACACCCTTGTATTTCTTTGACATCTCACAATCCTCTTTCAAATTGGAACCCATAAGCTTAAGCTGGACAAGGAAACCGCGATGGGAAAACACCAACTTACTTCTTCGCTTTTTATAGGTTGAAATCCAATCCCAATGTCAACTTCTAATTTAATATTAATATTAATATTATTATTATTATTATTATTGCAGCATGTCTAATTGGATTGAATTTTGGTCAAAATTTTCAAAGTCAAAATCTCAAGGTCAAAAGTATAATCCTTATTCCATATATATGATACTGGGAGTAGGGATTATTGTTAAAAAGATATTTTAAATTAGAATGGCTGAAAATAAAAGAGAACAGATAAAATGTGACTACTTACTACTGCCTTCCTCCGCTCCGTCAACAAGAAACGTGTTGAACCATTTACATTTAATTCGATCAAAATTCCACGTCATCCCTTCCCTCAAACCACTCTCCTCTTCTTCCCTTCCACCGACTACAATTAATTGGCTTCCGCTGCATTTCTATTTCCAGCCTACCCACGTGACACTGTATTTTATTTTTTATTTTCATTTTCATTCTTTTCTTTTTTCATTTTATACCCTATTTCCTTCCGGTGTACATGATCTAGGTTAGTCAATCCTCTAATCCATCCAATATGCATGATACTATATTTGAAAATATGTTACATATTTTATAAAGCATATTTCTTATTAGTATACTATTACACATCTTATAAATTAATCTCACTTTATTCTAAATTCGGGTTGAATTATGTTAGATTGAACAAGTCTAAAATTGATTCACCCTAGAATTGACTCAACCCTAAAGCCTAAAATTGGAGGGCCGAAAAAATAAATTATATAACTTCAAATATTAAAGTTTTTTTTTTTGAAACCCAAATATTAAAGGTTTATTTCACAATGGTATGGTAAAATTATAGGGTTTTTTAAGAATATGACAAATTGGAAAAGTATTTATAATAATAGACAAAATATATATATATATAGTTATAAGTATTAATAATTATACGGTATTCTTAATAATAATACTATAGTCCGTGACAACATTTAGTAAAATTAATTCCTAATTTAGGGAAATATTTTCCTTTTTAGGTGAGTATTTCTATTTTATGTAAATATTTTTTCTTGGGTCAAGCTCCAAATAGGGTCTAACCGTAGATTAGGAAAAATAACAAAGATGGACGAAAATGGCGCACAAAACAGATCCCAAATGGGCAAAATACACCTAAAAAGGTAAAAATGGGCCAAACGCCACCAAGCCCGCCAGAGGTGGGCTCCTTGCTAAGGCGGGTTGAGCGCTTATGCCCGTCCATGCGGGCCCGCGTGCATGGCTGAGGTAGGCTATGCCGCCCACGTGTGCTGCCAGGGCGTGTTGCCTGCGCGTGCCTCTAAGGCGGGCTGTGTGGTCTGCATGGCCTGCACACCTTGGTGCTCACGTGGCTCGTCTACTCGAGTGTTCGTGTGGCCTATTCGAGCTCTCGTGCGGCTTATCTACTCGATTTAGAACCAATGTCGACTTCTTTGAGCCTTACTCTGTCAGGCTGGTCTAGTCTTTAGACCTTCCTTTGTGGGCTCGACTTCATTCTAAGTAGCACAATTTCTCGGGCATAATTTTGCCCATAACAATTTCAATTAAAATTTAGTTAATTTTTTTAATATTTTGTCTCGTCTTCGATTTGATTTGATTTTAGTAACCAAAAAAAACATTTTCCATGAATAACATAATATTTATAATACTTGTATTTCATATTTCACATCTAAATTTATTCTTCATCAAATCTAAATATACCAATGTATTTTTTTTCTTTAGTGTTTATATATTCTAGATTTTATGTGGTTCTTCCATAAAAAAACCATAATGGAATCAATGTATTTCAATTTTCTAAAATATTAAATCGAATAATTTGATATTGTTTTAGAAAATCGAATCGATCCATTGATTCGATTTAGTTCGATTCGGTTCGTTGATATTATGTCAATGATGACTTATTTTTAAACACTCCTATTGTGGTTTTGGGTTTCCTCTTTTCTTCATTATTTTTTATTAAAATTTAAAAAAAAAAAAAAAAAATCAAACACATCATCTTAATCAAGATTCATTTTTCTTACACTAAGGATTTTGTAATATCAAGAACTAATGGATAAAAAAAGGTTTGATTTTAAAAACATAAAAACCAAAATAAAAATTTACCTCAAACTTTTGGGACTAAAAATTTACTTTTCCCTTTGTTATTATTGTTATAATAAGGTTAATTAGCTTCAATCTCTATTGGGATGTAATTGAGCTTTTAAAATAAATGCAAATAAAATTACTATCCATGAAATAAAATTCACTAATCAATTATTTTTATTTTAGTTTCAATAGAGGGGAAGAGAGAATTATATGAAAATTCAACCTTAAAAAAGTTAAATAATATTTAACCAGTTGTATCATGATAAAATTAAAAAAATGTTGTTCTGCTCAGTCATGTTTATATCAACAATTCGTTAATGATTTCAAAAAAATCAAATAAAATAACAATTCGTTAATCGAACTAAAAAAAAATTTGTTAGCCGAATTCAATTAATCTAAATATAAGAATTTATTATAGTTTAAATAGTAATAAATTTGATGGATAGACAATATTTTTAATCTTAATACGCTCAAAGTATTCTTCAGTGATTTAAAAAAAAAAAGTTTAAAATTTATGTCAAAAATACGTTCATAAATATTCTTTTTTTTTTTTTTTTTTTGAGATTATAGTTATAAATGTGATCTAGAAAGGCAAATTGATATTTTGATTAAAAAAATAATAATAATAAAGAAAATGGCTTATTATTATTATGATTATTATTATTATTATTATTATTTTTTTGAGAAAGAAAATGGCTTATTATTGTCGATCTCCAACTCCAAGAAATACTACCCTACATATATAAACTTTAGTTATGCATATATTGATGCGACATAAATTATTTATTTATTTATTTATATTAATTTTTTTTTAAAAAGGTTATGTGCTATTAAATAATGTCATATAATCTCCTTTCACTATACGTTTTCTCTAAGAATTTGTCAAATACTGATCTTTCAAAAAAGGAAAAAAATTTGGTCAATACATATTGTGTGCACGTGATTAAAAGAACAGAATCATGGTATGAAAAAAGAAAGGAAAGTTAATGCACGTGTCAGTTTCTTTTTCCTTTTTTCAAAGTGTGAATCAAAATTCCAGCACCCAGTGCAAGTTTAACGTAAAAGTAGGTTTGTGTGCCCCTTTACGAAATTAAAACATACAACTATTAAAATTGACTTTTTTTTTTTTTTTTTTTAGTACAAATGGAGGTGAAGATCACAAACTCTATGTAGAGAAGTATTACTGTACTCAACGATGTTTAGGACCGAACTTATGATTGTGATGTTGAATTAAATTACCACCAAACTGATTTACTTGCCCTTGAATTAGTGTTATGAAATATATCACAATCTAATTTTATAATATTTGAACATTAAAAAATAAAGGAAGTACATAATTAATTAGGGGATTCGAAATTTGAAAATAAAGGCGTGCGGAGATTTAGGGGATTTGAAAGGGAAGGGTGTAGGGGATTTGAAATATGAGAATAAGGACGTGCAGAGATTTCGAACTAAGTGTGATGTCGATTTGGGGAAGAGAATAGGATTGTTGCGTTGATGCGAGAATTAGGGCTTTCACAATTAAATATGAGAATAAGGGTTTTTTTTTTTTTTTTCCTTTTCTAAATAACCAGATAAATAATATCATGTTGAAGATATTCACCTTGTGGCAATTGTCCCACATTAAAAATGTGAGGATTCTACAACACATTTATAATATGGGTTACTCCCCTAAAAAACAATTGATAATGAAGGGGTAACCCATATCCCTCATAAAGAGTCCGGACTAGTAAAATTTCCAAGGTTGCCTTTGAGTATGTGGAATTGATCTAAAGCTCTTAGCAAGATCGCTAGTGTATGTGGAAAGCCAATCCAATCTAGTCAATGCACCAGAGAGAGAACTAAACTTGGCTTTGCTCAGGTACTAATTGAAATGGATTTGAATCTCCAGTTCCCTGATGTTATCGATTTATGATGATCAAGGTAGATTGGTAGAACAAGTTTGGAGACAAAAAGAAGTTGTATCTGTCCAATATGTGGTTACTCCACTCCTTGTCAATTGGTTTTGAGGTGGAACCACATATTCTCTAATATGGTATTAGAGCTCCATGTGAGTTAATGGTTCCCCAAATTATGATTCAACCCAAAATGCTTTGAATTAAAAAATGTGGGTGTGAACCCCACCCAAGCGAGAATAAGCTTAAGCAGGTATTGATCTCAAAAAGTTCAGATTCGGCCCTAGCAAAAAGTAAGCCAAAGCGGATATTTTGGTCCACAAATTAGGATCCAATTCAAGATGACATTTCTCGATATAACTGCCATCTTGAGGGGTATGTTGGAATCTTGTGGCAATTGCCCCACATTAGAAATGTGGGAATTTTACAACACATTTATAAGAGATATGAGTTACTCCCCTCATTACCAATTGATTTTAAGGTGAAATCTCATATTATCTAATGTATCACGATTATAAATTGACATAATTTAAAGTAAAATCATCCAAAATTCAAAAAACAAAATTAAGTTTTCTATGACAATTATTAACCGTCAAAGATTTTTTATAACTTAAAAGTTATTTATTTTTTATCTAATCACGTGTGTTTTTTTTTGTTTTTTTGACGGTTTTTAAATTTTTTATTTAATTTTGATTAAATCAACTATCATAGAAATTTAAATTTGTAATAGTGTATTGGATAAATAATTACCTTTAATGATGATTTATTGTTGGTGAGGCAAGAGTCTACCTTCACATCCACAAACTCAAACTTACAAATATGATGGGACTACCTGTAATAGAGTTTACTTCTAGGCCCAAGTCAAATAAGGTTTTTACGAGAGGTATATAGTAAAACCTAAGATTTAGTCTAACTTACCAAGGTTAATATATTCCTCATATTCATGAAGTGTGATTTATCATAGTATAAATTTTTATTTCAAAATTAATTGGTAATGAATATAGTAATCTATCAATTTAATAAATGTTAGAAAGTCTATTCACATTTTTAATGTGAGCGACCTTCGACTTTCACTACAAAAAATATATTATGTATCGATGGAGGAATCATGACGGCCTTAAAAGAGGGAGTTGCTAATGGCAATCCAAAGAGAATGGTCAAAGATGCCTAAAGTCGTCGACAATTTCATGGGAATTGCTGACAAAAATTTATTGTCGTCAACAATTCTCTTCGCATTGCCGACAACAAAGCTATGCCATCATCGATTAATTTGAATTTTCCTCAAAACATGTTTTGATGGAATTTTTTTTGACATTTGTCGACGGTGTGTTTTGGCTGTCAGCAAAAGGGAGTATATGCATTGACTTCGATGAAAGGTGGAATTGCCAATGATAGGGCGCTGTCGGCGATTCTTTTTAAAATTCACGATTTTTCTTTCTCTTCCTCATTTCTTTCCTTTCTTCTCATATTTTCTTTTCTTTTTCTTTCTTTTTTAGAACCGATACGAGGAGAATAATATAAATGGTATGCAAGAAGCATACAAGAGAACAACCAATGTTACAAAATTTTTTGTAACATTGGTTGTTCTCTTGTATGCTTCTTGCATACCATTTTGCTTTTAAAAACTTGTCAAATTGAAAGAAAAGTAGTCGCATCATCTTTAATATTCCTTTTGGATTGAGATTTGATCAATTCATTGAAATTTCTAATATGCATCAAACAAGGTGGCACATGCACTAGAGAGGCGGCACAAGAAAGGAATAACCCTTGGAGAAGTAGCCGAGTATTTGGCTGAGATCTCTAGATGCCACAAGTTTGTCTTTTCACTTAAGAGACCCGAGTTGAGATTAGAGGCTTTGATCACACCCAAACCGCCATACTCTTTCGGCACAATCACTAAGTGAAAACCATTTTGCTTTTTTATACCTTTCTATAAAATAATAATAATAAAATCTATCATATTTTATTTCTTCCACACTACCTCCCATGATCTGCCACCACCACTGCTAACGCCAATCCACCCCACCGCCGACCATATAGGGTTAGTTTCCATTTTTTTCTATATCTTTTTGCATGTTAATTTGTGTGTTGGGTTTACTTTTTTTTTTTTTTTTTTTTAATATTGAGGTTAGATTAGTGATAGCATTATTGTTAGGAAATTTTGGGAAACATGTAGATATGTCGTTATGTTGCACAATATTTTTTACACTTATTTCATTTTGAATTGAAACGAGTTTAAAGTCCTTCTTTAGTTGAAAAGAATGTGAGTATAAGAATTTGAATATAGATATTAAATTATTTGTGTTTATATTACAAGTAAAAAATGTATGGTAACTTTTATGATTAGATTAGAATGCATGTTCCACTAAAGCTGTCGCTGATGTGGCTCTTAAGGGTCACAATTTTTTTTTTTTTTTTTTTGTGGTTCTTAACGTGAGTGTATACATGAGGCTGCAGTCATGACCATTACAAAATTATTTAGATAGTTGAACTCATTTATTTGAAGCATCGTTTTGTACTATTGTTTGATTATGTTTTTATTTTTTGGTTATCTTTCAAGTGAACATTCGATAATGAATTGTTTCAAACTTCTTTTGCATTCCAAAGTTATTTAATGAATATGATTTACATATTTCAAAAGTACACATAGCAAAAAAGAGGTTGAAAGGTTGCAGCACACAAAATAGGGTTTTTCTTCCAAAAAAATAACAATTAGAAAAAGCAAAAAAAATATATATATTGCCGATACCTACATGCCGTCGGCTAAAATTGTAATTGCCAACGATTACATGTCGTCGGCTAAAACTGTAATTGCCAACTTTTGTCGGCTGTCAAGGTTTATTTGTCGTTCATGATTCCTTTCCTAACACAAATTTTTCGATATTATTACCGACAATCGATTTGTCAACGTTAAAAGAAATTGTCGACGACATTTCAACTTTCGCCAAGGTATTTGTCGTTGGCGATTGCCCATATTTTTGTGGTGCTCTATAGATTCACTAATCTTAAACAAGTTATTAATTTAATTTTTATTAGACCAAATATATGTTTGATTTTATAGGTTATAATACCATATTAGATAATATGAAATTTTATGAATAAATTAATTAACAATAAATGGAATAATTTATCTATGTTATATGTATATTAAGAGGTCTTCTAATATTTTTAATGTAGAATCCTCAAAGGCACGTGCTCCCATAAACCATTGCCGAGAACAGATTAAAAAAAAAAAAAAAATTGTGTGACACAAAGGGTGTGTTAAAATTATTTCGTCTCGGACTTACTCTAAGTATATATGGTTCTTCGCAATCAAGATACCACTTCTAAATCAAGACTACATAATTTTTGTCCCATCTTTACTAATTTTCCAACCACTAATAAAGTCATTGAATAAACAAAATAAAAGATATATAATAGAGAGAATGACACAAGAATTTAGAGTATTTTGATGCGTAAGTCCTACTCCACTTTGCCTAAGTCGAATTTTGATTTAGGCGAGACAATATTATTAAAGATCCATATATCAATTCTTTACATCAAATGTAAATTAGTAAACAACAACAACAAGGCTACAACAAAAAAATAAAATCTAACATAGAATGAACATCATAAACAGTAATTGAGGGGAAAGAATTTTACTACTTTAGTTCTAATGTTTCGTTCAAGAATCTCACCATTAAAGGCCTACAAAATTCTTAATCCAAGGAAACCCAACACCAAGATTATCTACTGATTAACCCCAAATTACCAACAAGAAAAGCCCACACAAATTGCCCCAAAACATACAAGAATCAACCTCAAAAGAATGCCCAAAACTGTACAAGAAAATGAGTGGATATAATCTAAAGAAAAGTTGAAAAACTAATTGAATACAACCTCAAATTGGTTGTACAGTCAGCATCCACTAAACCAAAATTTCCTTTGGCATTCTTCTTCACAACAGTGTCTTCAACGCACGATTTTTGCAGCCAATCTCCAAGCAGAATCTTCAACGCCAACAGCTTCCGTGGCGTCTGTTCCGGCGAGCGATCAGCTTCCACATGGCCTTCAACAGCGGTGCTTCACTCTGATTCTTGCGGCTTCTTGCGTGCGGTAGAGAAGATGCGAATGAGAAACCCCCAAATTTCTGGGGTTTCTCTCTCTAACTCATGGATTTTTACACAAATACCCCCTCAATTAATTCACTCACATTTGAATTTCCAATTGATAAACCAAAAGCTTAGGTTTTAATTAGAGATGTCAAAAAAAAAAAAAAAAAAATTGCTTTCAAAAAAAAAATTAGAGATGTCTAAGGGGTGGTAGAAATGTCCGCGGGGTGGGGCCGGGGAATGGCTTTCCCGTCTCCGTCCCCGCCATAAAATTCAATCTCCGTCCTAAAAAAATTCTCGTTTTTTTCTCGAGGACAGAGGCGGAGATTCCTCGTGGTGATCGGGTTCCCTCTGCAAATTTTTTTTCAATTTATTTTTTTTCTTTTTCATTTTTATATATTTTTTGAACAAAAATTCAAAAAAATTGGATTTTTTAAGAAAATATTTATAAGTTTCAACTATAATGTTAATCATCAAATAAATTATTCATATGCATAGATAATATCACCAACAAATATATATTTATTTGAAAATTAAAGGGGTAGAATTAAGAAAAAATATTAAAATAAATAAACGGGCGGGGATCAGAGAATCGATGACGGGGAATACGATCCCCGTCCTAGATCCCGTTTAGCCAACGAGAATTTTTTCTCTCTCGTCTCATCCCTTTCCCCGCGGGAAAATGGACATCTCTACGGGGCAGGACGGGGTCGGGGGATGGCTTCCCCATCCCCGTCTCCACCATAAAATTCAATCCCTATTCGTGGAAAAATTCCAATTTTTTTTCTCGGGGATCGGGGTGGGAATTTCCGGGATTTTTTTCAATTTATTTTTTTTTCTTTTTCATTTTTTATATATTTTTTGGATAAAAAATTCAAAAAATTAGATTTTAAAAAAAATATATCTATAAGTTTCAACTATAATGTTAATTATCAAAGAAAATATTCATATACATAAAAAATATCATCAACAAAGATATATTTATTTGAAAATTAAAGGAATAGAATTAAGAAAAAATATTAAAAAATAAAAAATAAACGGGGCGGGGATCGGGGAAGGGGAATACAATCCCCATCCCCGGTCCCGTTTAGCCAATGGAAATTTTTTCTCCCCCGTTTCTCACCCTGTTAGGGATGGGTCTCCACGGGGAAAATGGATATCCCTAGTTTTAATAATGAGTCAATGCCATTTATATAGATTTTAAAATTGGTATCACATGGATTCAATAAAAATGGTTTTATCTAATTAAACTCCTAATTAGTTATTCAACTAATTCAACCTAATCTTTAATTTGTTAATTGATTCTTTTAATTAACTTAGATTAAAATATATTTAATTAATCTTAAACACATTTTAATCTATTTAGTAAATTAACATTTTTTTTATTATTATTAAAGTGCAAGCCAATTGATTATAACACAGTGTCACATATGTCAAATGGAGGGCTCATCTACACATCCATATGTAGAGGAGTTTTTCTAAATTTTTCATTTCAAATCTATATGTTAAAGAGTTCAACAACTTGCCTTAGGCTAGCTCTCAAATGCATGCATGCATGCATCATAATTAATTAATTAATTAATTTCCATGCATGTATCCTAATAAGAAAAAGTAGGAGACATTTTGTTTGTTTTTTATGATAAAAAGTCAAAGGTGAAAATGAGAAGAAGAAAAAGGAAAAGAAAACGTGGGGGTCATAAAGAAATAGAGTACATGGACAAGAAGGGTTTGAACAAAGAAAAAAGAAAGAAAGAAAGAAAGAGATAATTATCCTTATCTGAGTTCCCGAAGGCTCCGCATTAGGATCTGAGACATATGTGATTGATAATACATAGAGATAGAAAGGGTGTGGAAAATAAGAAGTTTTTGAAATTAAAGCAACGGGATTTTAGGATCTCCAAATCAATGTTTTTATCCACTGATACCTCAATCGTCCTTTTGTCTCCCATTGCACATGCATGTATATATATACAACCCCAAGCCTCATACTCTTCCATCACCAGCACCAGCTTCGAATTTAAATCATGGTACCTCTCAATTATTTCATGATTAATGAATGAATGTATTAATTGCAGATTCACCAAGTACTGATCATATGTAAAATGAATTGCAGGATCTAGAGATGATGAGGTATAATGGCGATCGTGAGGGCACCCAATTAGAAGACAAACCCCAAGCCAAACTCAACAACTGGTTGCCCATCACCGCCTCCAGGGAAGCCAAGTGGTGGTACTCCGCCTTTCACAATGTCACCGCCATGGTGGGCGCCGGCGTGCTGGGCCTGCCCTTTGCACTCTCTCAGCTTGGATGGTTGCTTAACTGCTGTTGTTGTACTATATTAATTCATTCATTTTATTAGCTAATAAATAAATAAATGTATGTGTGTATAATAGGGCCCCTGGAGTTATAGCAATTGTGTTGTCTTGGATCGTCACGTTCTACTCGCTGTGGCAACTTGTGCAGCTTCATGAGGTGGCTCCCGGGCGGCGGTTTGACCGATACCATGAGCTTGGGATGTATGCGTTCGGACCCAAGCTGGGGTACTGGACCATAATGCCCCTCCAACTCATTGTTCAGGTGGCCTCCACCATAGTGTACACTGTGACCGGGGGGAAGTCCTTGAAGAAGTCATTCGACCTTGCGTTTCCAGACGCCTTCAATGAACTCCGAGAGACCTACTTCATCCTGTTTTTCGCTGTGATTCAACTTGTGATGTCCCAAAGCCCCAATTTCAACTCCCTCAAAGGAGTTTCCCTTCTAGCTGCAGTCATGTCCTTCTGCTACTCCATGGTGTCTTGCATTGCCTCCATCGCCAAAGGAAGCAGTAGTGATCATCACCAAGTCACCTATGGGGTTCGCTCACACACCACCCCGGGCCGGACCTTTGATGCTCTCAACGGAATTGGGACCATCGCCTTTGCATTTGCCGGGCACAGCGTGGTTTTGGAAATACAAGCCACCATTCCGTCCACGGAGGAGACGCCGTCCAAGGTCCCCATGTGGCGTGGGGTTAAGGTGGCTTACATCATTGTTGCCATATGCTACCTTTCTGTTTCCATATCCGGATATTGGGCCTTTGGGATCTCTGTTGAGGACGACGTTCTTGTTTCTCTCGAGAAGCCTAATTGGCTCATTGCCACTGCCAACTTCATGGTCTTTCTGCACGTCATTGGAAGCTATCAGGTGGGTGTAAACTACTTTTTTTTCTTTTTCTTTTTATTTTACTACCAAATAATTATATCACAATCCAATGTATAATTGGCCTTCCTATGCTCCAATCCTCTCATATATATCTTAATTATAATTAGGTGTTCGCAATGCCCGTCTTCGATACCATAGAATCAGCATTAGTACAAAAGTACCAATTCCAGCCAAGTCGAATACTGCGCCTGGTTGCTCGCAGCAGTTATGTTGGTAAGTACTTAATTACTAATTAGTAATTCTCTAATACCAATACACAAAGAAGTTGATTAACTCAAATTTATTTATTTATACATATATTTATATATGTATGTGTGTATGTATGTATGGATGCATTCGCTTTTCACAGCTTTAGTAGGATTTGTGGGGATGTGCATTCCATTTTTTGGAGGATTACTGGGATTCTTCGGCGGACTAGTGTTTTCCGCTACCTCATACTTTGTAAGTTTTAATTATATTCTTTTCATTAGAAAAATAAAATGAATTTGAAAGTATTTAATAATCGGTTTGATCAATAAAAGGTGCCTTGCATCATGTGGTTGGTGATTAAACGACCCGAGCCGTGGAGCTTCCACTGGATTGCATCTTGGGTACGCAAAAACAACCGTAATTGGAAGATACCTATTTTATTTATTTATATATTTATAGTTTTGGGTGATTAATTTGCAGACGTCGACCATCATTGGAGTATCGATTGCAGTGCTCACGCCTGTTGGGGGACTTCGCCAGATTATTCTTTCTTTCAATTCCTACAAGATTTTCTCTTAGTTTGGATCGTGATGGAGCTTAAGATCAATTAGGGAAAATAAGTTAATTTTAATTAGTAATAAATAGTTTAACTAGTTTATCCTCATTTTGCTTATAAATAGAGGCTTTATATGATGTATTTTCATAATTTTTTAATCATTAAATAAAACAAGTTATGAGATGTGGTTAGAAACTACTCTCTTTTTAAATTTTTTGGTCTTTTTAAGCTTCATCAATTTGGTAACAAACTCTTCGGCTAAATTGACTACGGAAGAGCGAAAAACTCTTTCGCTAGAGGAAAGTAAAAAAACTAAGCAAGCAAACACTTATACCATGAGATTTAATCATTAGAAATGGCTCTCTAACACACTAAATTGAATTATGAGCCCAATAGACTATTTATACGAAATAGAATACAAAGTAGAGATATCTATCAAGCGGGGCCAGAAATGATTTTGTTTGTCCCCGTCTCTGCCACCAAATGCAATCTCTATCTCGAAAAATTTCACTTTTTTTTCGTGGAAATTTTATATTTTATATTTTATACTATCAAATAGTTAAATTTCTATCGAAAAATATAGAATGATTTTCAATAAGATAGTTAATTATTTAAAAATATATATACATTTGAACAAGAAAATTATATCTAAAAATTAATTGGTAAAAAAAATAAAAAGAAAATGTAAATGGAGCGAGGAACAAATATAAATAGAAATGAAAAATACTTTCTTGATCATCCCGTCTCTATTTAAGTTAATAATTTTTTTCTCCTTGCTCACTTCTTATTCCTCTAAACGGGTATTCTCTATCCTTTAAAGTAGGTCTCTTCGAGCCCAACTCCTTAAGGGAGACCAAATAACAAAATATAGCTAACTACAAACTCAAAACTAACAAAAAAAAGAAGAAGAAGGAATACAGCTTTTAAATAGGAAATATAATTATAAAGCCATTATACTACAACCCCCCACCTATTACTTTTCACATCAAAAGAGAACTCTTAGCTAGTGAAGAAAGAAAAATTGAAGAATCATCCAAGAATGAATATCTCTTACCAAGAGTACTCCTATCTTTAAATACGATTTACAAGTCCGAACGGTGGTTTTCTTGTCCAAGTGGATCGATACTTCATAGAACGATGTCAATTTCGTGAGAAGATGATTGATGAAAATCCTGCTTTGAAAAAATGAGCTTGTATATATATGAGAAGAATGCAAGAAAATCCATTTCACATAAGAGAGACTTGTTTTTTTACAAGTCTTAAAGCAAAAGCGGCCGTGGTCATTTGGAAGAGAAGGGCAAGATTGGGTGGAAGACCTCAAGGAATCCAACATTTTGCAAGTACAGAGGGAGTAAACACTATAATTGGGAAGAAACATAATTTAGAAAATATAATTGGGAAGAAACATGATATAGAAAATATTGAAAAATAAGATGGAAAAAAGGGGCGATTCGACTAAATTGAGAATTTCAATGGGATATCGGTGGAGTCTGTTGAAGAGTCTTGCCAGACACCATGACAATCTTATGTTGGAATGCTCGGCGGTTGGGTAACCCTCGAGCGATTAGGGCTCTTCGCCACGAAGTGCAAAGGGTCAATCTTATTGTTGTTTTTGTCTCCGAATCCAAATATTGTGATAAAGTTGTTGCAAAATTGAACTCTCCGAGGGTGGGTGGAGGTCTGTTTCTCTTTTGAATTCTCAGGTGAATGTTAGAATTTATTCTTTCTCCCAGGATCATATTGATATCTCTATCAAAGATCTGGGCGAATTATTGCTAACTTTACTTGGGTTGCTGATGGGGAAAAGGTGGTGAGCTTCTTTAAACCTATAAGGTTTGAAGATAGTTGGGTCAATTTTAAGGATTGTAAGAAGCTGCTTAAATCGTTATGGCATGAGGGGGGGGGGCGGGAAGCTGAAAAAGGCCTTAAGATGCTCCTTAAGGAGGAAGAGATTTTTTGAAAACAGAGATCGAGAGAGGTTTGGTCGAAGTGGAGGGGATAGAAATAGTAAATGGTTTCATATGAGAGCTTCTCAAAGAAAGAAACGTAACAATATTGATAAGTTGATGGACTCTCAGGGGAATTGGTTTCAAAAGGAAAAGGAGATTGCTTGTATTGCAAAAAAAATATTTTGTTAATCTCTTTAAGGTTCAACCTGTTACTGATGAGGCAAAAGATAGGATTTTGCGTGATGTTCAAAGTAAGATTAGTGAAAGTGAGTCTAGAAGTTTGGATAGGGTCTTCACTAGGGTTGAAATTGAGTTGGCATTGATTAGTATGAATCCATCCAAGGCTTCTGGACCTGATGGAACTAATGCTCTTTTTTTCCTGAATTATTGAGACATTATTGGGGATGATGTAGTGAGGTTTTGTCTAGGAGTTTTGAATGAGGGTATCGAGTTAGGTTCGGTGAACAATACTTTAATCACTCTTATCCCTAAGGTGTTAATGCCTTGTAAGATTGAGGAGTTTCGGCCCATTAGTCTTTGTAATACGGTTCACAAAATCATTGTTAAAGCTATGACTAATAGGTTGAAGGGGGTTCTTGACAAAATTATTGCTCCATATCAGGTAGCTTTCGTTCTAGGTAGGCTTATAACTGACAATGTTGTTCTTGGTTTTGAGTGCATTCATACTATCAATAAAAGAAAGACAGGTAAACAAGGTTGGGCGACTCTCAAGCTTGATATGAGCAAGGCTTACGACAGGGTCGAGTGGAGTTTCCTCTTCAGGATGATGGAAAAGTTGGGTTTTAGCCAACCTTGGATCCAAAAAGTGGCAATGTGCATTTCCTCGATAAAGTATGATGTGTTAATAAATGGCAAGCCTTATGGTGTTATTGTTCCTGAGAGGGGATTGAGGTAGGGTGACCCTCTGTCTCCTTATCTATTTCTCATCTGTGCGGAAAGGCTTTCTACTTTACTGAACAGGGAAGATAACCTTAACCCTACTAAAAGCTTTCAAATTAATAATCATTGTCCTTCGATTTCTCATTTATTTTTTGCTGATGAAGATTATTGTATTAAAATCAAGGATATGCTTAATTGCTCTGAGGAGGCTTCATGTCAAACTGTTAATTTTTATAAGTCTTCTATTTTGTTTAGTGGTAATGTTAAAAGCAACGAGCAGGATTATTTGAGAATGAGAACTTAGGTGTGCATTTGGGAATGCCGTTCCAAAATGTTAAGAATAAGAAGGCCCTTCTCAATTCTATTAAAGTGTGATTGGAAAATTTTCTTCAGTCTTGGAAAGGAAAGGTGTTATCTAGAGGGAAAAAAGTCTTGATTAAGGCGATTGGCCAAGCGATCCCTACCTATAGTATGAGTTGCTTTAGACTCACCAAGTCTTTCAATGAGGATTTAAAGAGCCTTTGTACCCAATTTTGGTGGTGGGAGGAGGAAAGAAAAAAAAAAGATGCATTGGATGATCTAGAAGAAGATGGGGATTAGTAAAGATAGAGGAGGGTTAGGATTTCGGGATCTCAATCTTTTCAACCAAGTTGTGCTTGCAAAGCATAGTTGGAGGATTCTTCGAAATCTAAATAGTCTTTTAAGCAGAATCTTGAGAGGTAAGTATTTTGTTAATGGAGATTTTCTTAACACTAACCTCGATAATAATTTCTTTGGCTCGGCGGAGTATTTTGTGGGGGAGGAATCTTTTTAAAAAAGAGTATAGATGGAAGGTGGACAATGGTATTAAGATTACTATTGGTAATGACCCGTGGTTGGGTAGAATAGAAAACCCGTATGTTGATAGAGTTAGAGAAGTGACTGGAAAGATAGATCGGTGTCTGAGCTTTTGATTAGCAGAATCAAGTGGAATACAAAGCTTATTGAAATTTTTTTTTGCAATCAAGACGCCGCAGTGATTATCAACATGCCCATGAGTAGATAAACGGGTGTTGATGAGGTTATTTGGAATCATAGTACAAAAGGAATTTTCTCGGTAAAAAATACTTATCATGTTGCTTTAAATTTGGCAAATGCCTAAATTATGTCCCCGTCTGACTTGAAACCTAGCAATGCAGCTTGGAATAACTTTTGGCTTAGGAATACCTCTCATAAGGTCAGGATGGGGGCTTGGACAGTTCTCTGTAGTGCAATTCCCATAAAATGTAATATTTATAATAGAGGGGTTGATATCTTTGTAACGTGTCCTTTATGTGGTAAAAATCGAGAAAACAACATCCATATTCTCAAAGATTGTAAAATTTCTATTAAGGTTTGGAAGTATATATTCCCTTGGTTTACTGATTTGGACTATTTTTTTAGGAAAGTCGAGAAAGGGATTGACTTTTGGGTTTGCTTGGTTGAGTAATGAAGTTTGCTTTAAAAAAAAAAGACTTTTTTTTTCTTCTTTTTTTCTTTCAAGAGTACAAAATCCCTTCGTCAACACAGACACACACACAGAGACACTAATCACTATGTCATCGTTTTGTTTGACGACCTCACATTATTGGATGGTACAAAAGTTTGCCCAACGGAGGAGGAGCTTCAACCAAGCAATATTGCCATCCACTTCCAGCAGACGCTCTGTTCGCTCTCAAACTGATGATCCTCCACCTCACCACTCTACAAGTTTTCTAGGTTTTCTCTGCCCCTTGCTCAAGCTTTTCGCTGTGAGTAAATATATGCATATAAATGATCTAATCTCTATTTTCCTCCTTCTCCTCCTCGTCGTCTTATTAATCTTCATTTTCTTATAATTAATTGTAGGTGGGAGACCCTTCAGGAGACAGGAATTTTACTTTGGAGGCAATATTATTGATATTCTCTTTTTCCTACCTTGTAGTTTAAGCAATTCAATAATACTTCTTATTTCGATGCTAAGCTTAGACCTAGGCATGTGACTGAATAGCTTGCTTAGTAACCTCTTCTCTTATAAGAGCAGGTAGCCACGTCTTCCTTGTCTTCATTGGCAAGACTTCCATGGGGCTCAACAACACTCTCGCATAATTCCAACATTCATTTGGAACCACTCTTGCCTTTGCAACTCTATGAATTTGGTAACCTCTTTTAATCCCAATAACATTATCTAATTCTCATTTCAATTCAAATATTACTTCACTTGTCCCAGAGGCATGCCCCTTCTGCCGAAGGGTTCGAGAGGCCTTGACTGAACTCGATCTTTTAGTAGAGGTAGGTTGGTATCCAATCAATTTGCTTCAACTTCTTTTCTCTTTCTTGCATCCATATCATATCCCCCATCAATAAATCTATTTCTTGTAACTTTTGTGGTCAAACCATCACTTAATGCTTTCCACCAAAACTAGCCACCATTTTCTGCAGGTTTATCCTTGCCCTAAGGGTTCCATTAGACATCGGGATATAGTTAACAAATCTGGTGGCAAAGAGCAGTACGTGATTCTTTCTATATACTACATATTTCAGTTTTATTTAATATCATTTTAACGTGCCATAAACAATACATGGAGTCTCATAAAAAGAATATTAAATTTATTCATGTACAAGTTATCAGTAATGCCTATTTCCTTTACGACCTACTAAATACTAGGATATTAAATATTAGCAATGCTGTGAGTTTTCTAATACTGAGCATTTGTGGTGAACCAATTGTCCAATTTGACTAGCTCATATGTGTGTTGTTGGTTTGGACATGTTACAAAATATATCTTTTTTGTTTTTTTTTAATTTTTGACCGGTAGTTTAATACTCTTTTTAAGCTAAATTAAGATTGAATAGTATAAGTAGTTTGTACTGACTTTGACGGGTATTTCTTGAAATCAATTTTTTTGTGCTTCTTTTTAGTTCTACTGATGGATACATATTCCTAAGAGATAAGATTCATTAATAAAAATTTGATTGACGTGGTTGAAATAATCAGATCTGTAAGTGATGTTGGTCAATTTTGTGTTTGCTTGTATGCGACCATGATAACATTTCTACCTTTTTTTCTCAATTGCTTTGCAACTCTTTTTTTTTTTTTTTTAATACCCAGAAGGAGGGCTTGCCTCCTTATTCATATACCCATAAGGAGGCAAGTATTTCTCTTTTTATATCCATGATGACCCTGCTACATTTAGTTGCCAAGAAAATACCTATGATTTAAATCTTAGGTAGGCTACTTTTTTTGAAACAAGGGTAACCACGTCCGTCCTTAGGCCAGGCACCGAAAACATCGAAGGAGTAATGTCACAGGTGATTCTCAAACCGAGACCTTGAGGAGAGCATACCTTCAAAGCCCAAGTCTTCAACCATTGTGTCACCCCTTGGAGACAAATCTTAAGTAGGCTACTATAGATTAGGCATTCCCTCAAGCCCTCTATTTCTCTCTTGATCTTGATCTTTTTATTGACCACTAAGTCAAAGGGTTTTGTTAGTTACCCTGTAGCACAAATATAGAATTTCGAAGTGGTGTAGATGTTGGGATACGAACAAAGTATCCCACATTGATTAGATGAGGGGAAGATCATGGTTATATAAATGAATCTTGAGGAAGAAAGAGGAACTAGTACAACCAGGTTTCTGAGAGAAACAAGTCTAATCTTTATTGAAATTGTTCCGGTTCTGCCCCTTCATTTACGATCTTAGCCAACCAAGTATACTTTTTATAATTAACTCTTCTTCAGCTGCTTTTTGTAAGCTGGATGCGACTTTTTTTGGATCTTAACCAACCAAAGAATATCACAAAAAGCTATGATATGCTTTTATTTTTTCTTTAAACGTATTCACTTCATGTTCTTAAATAAGACATAAATGCAGGTTTCCTTTTCTTGTTGATCCAAATACCAATTCTTCAATGTATGAAAGTGGTAAGTGATTAAGCTTCCTGTTACTATAATATGAATATCTACATTTCTTATGTTTTTTTTTTTTACTTATTTATTATTATGATTCTTGATTTTAGGGAAAAAATAAACTTCAAATACAAGTTCTAACAATAAGGAAAGAAAGTTACAAAAAAAGGAAACAAATAGATAGAAACCTATAAATGATGATACACAACTATTTTTTCTTTTTTTTTTTATATCCGTGAATACCTCGACTATTATTACAGGACGTACCGTCTAACACTACAACATTTGGATGTCATAGGAAATTAATTTTTAAGTTGATGTACACCATAGATTAAACCTTTCACCTCTTAGTTCCCCAAGACTCTCTTGACCACGGATAATACACAACTAAGAACATATTCTTATTATCATTTCACTTTCCTTGGCCAACTTCGGTGCTATTTGATTATTCTATAGCCTGCATGTGATCAATATTTTCTCATAGGTGATATCGTTAAATACCTATTTCAGCAGTATGGAAATGGTAGAAACCCCTCCACGTGGCTTTTAGAAAGGTATCTCTTATCTGGCCGTCCTAACTTTTTTGTTGTTGAAATTATTATAGTTTTTGGGAGAACAAGTTTAAAAGCTGAATCGCTGATTGACTTGTTTATTTCTACGTCAATTTATTGTCTTAAATTTTTTTTATCCAAGTTGGCATTTGGTAATCAATTATGTTCTTAATTACCAGCACTAATTTGATCATACCAATACTGATGCATTGGATCCAATCCGAACACTGTAGTTAAGTCCATGTTTGTTCTCACAATCTTTAACACGCATTAGGAAGAAGAGTTTTTCGCCATCACGGATGCTGTGAGCACTATCCATTTATAGGGAACTTCAATGCCATAATTCTTTCTTCTTTCTTTCTTTTTCTTCTTTGGTTTTCCCCACTCATTTTTTTTAGCTTAAAATAGTTAGTCCCCTTTCCTTCGTGATCTAAGTATTTGTTTTATGCAGTACATTGTTCACGGGGTGGGTGCCGACAATTCTTAGGGCTGGTAGAGGAATGACATTGTGGGGAAATGCCTCAACAAACCCACCACCCAAAAAGTTGGAACTTTTCTCATACGAGAACAACCCGGTATGCTGATGAGCTTTCCTGTAGTGTGTTTTTCTCACCTTTACAATTTCATCTGATCTCAGTAAATTTGCCTTTGCTTTGATTTATTGTCGTAATGTTTAAGAGTAGGTGGCAGAGATAACCTGTTCTTTTCTGTCAGCTTGCTTTGTCCGGTGGTCTGTTTTTGGTAGTTAGGGTCTGTTTAGGTTTGATGTTTGAAACTGAACAATAGTTGGTTGGGTAATCACTGTGATAATACTGCCTCTAAATGCTTTAATGGCACCTTCGTTTATGGTCTTGGTTCTTTGGATGCCCTTATATTCCTTCATATTTCTATATGAACTGTAAAAAATAAAAAACACTCCAGATAAGTAGCAGGAATTCTCACTCCGTAGGATTGAATCAGATTATGTGTATATTATTTTCCCGACATTTTTTTACTCTCTTTAACCACTATCTTTTGGCTGAAAAATGTAAATGGGTCAATGAGTACTCAGAAATATTAAGAGCAGATTGTAGTGTTTTGGTTTCATGTTTGACATATCGAGGTAAAACTAATATTGATAAACTTTCCAGTATGCTCGAATTGTGCGTGAGGCATTGTGTGAATTGGAGCTTCCTTACATCCTTCATAACGTGGGAGAAGGATCTCTACGGATGAAGTTACTTGTTGACATTTCCGGATCAAAAGAGGTACCATGTTGATGATAATTGTGGTTTCCATCTAAATAAATATCTGCATGCTCTTGAGGTCATGTTATTTATCTCATTGTTAGGAGTTGAATCAATAGCTTTCCTTTATATTGTGAAATTTACATGGATATGGAGAGCATGAGCGTATGTGACTCCATATGCGCGTGATCTTTTCCTATTCTACACGATGTGAAAACTGTATAGAATTAGAGCATTGAGCATGTGGACCTCATGAAAGCAATGTTCGTTTCCCGTGTATTGTAAAAAATGCATGATTAAGTCCTATGAGCACGATCTCATGAAAATGATACTCTTTGCACGGTTAAGAAGTTTGGATGTGATAAAGATTTTTTTTTTTTTTGTTAATAGAATATAAATTGATTATTTGATATGTGAAAAAGTTACAAAGAAGATAGGTAAGGGAAAAAAAAGAGAAATAGGGGAAGAGGATGCCAACTACACAAGCAAGCAATAATTAAGGGCAAATTAAAGGAAAATTCAGAAAATACAAGCCATGACACCAAAAAAAATAAGAGTTGTATATCCGTATGGCCATGCTATTCGATGTCGTCATCAAAGAGTTGAAATAAAAAGAAGAAACGTACCGATTGTCCTTGATTGTAGCCCCCAATTCAATGCATATGGAGTTGGTGTCGGACAATCAGAAATGATCGATGTTAATGATAGATTTGGAGGTGAATAATCGGAAACGATCTGCCTATTTTATGATCTGAACCGGTGTGAGTGACAAATGAGGAATCGAAGACTAGCCTAACTGGGCTGTGGAAAAAAAAGAGTAAGATCTTAGACGATTCGGTATGGGGATGGACTAGGCTAGTCAAGAAGATTAGGGTTTCTGGATCGAAGATGTGCGGCTGAAAATGTTGCTTAAGCCTTCTGCTCAGGACACAACTAATGTCTTCTGCTCAAAATGTTGTTGATGTTTTCTACTCGAAACATTGTTGATGTGAAATGTGGAGGAAGTTGGCCCATATGTTGAGCTCGTAAATCTTACCTGGAACAAAAACTTCGTCTAGAAAACGAACTTTTCTAAAGCTCTTAACAACAATGCATGCGAATTTGACTCGAAAGCGCGCTATCCTTCCTAACGCGTGAATCAAAATTGGTTGTGCGCGGATTTGTTCCTGAAGATGTGAAGGCTCAAATCCAAGAAACTTTCAACCAAAACTCCTCCATATGTGCCCAGATTTGACCCAAAAGAAGCGAAACAAATGAAGGATATGAAGAAACACGATCTGACGCAAACGATGAAGGATCTGAGAAACGTGAAAATCCGTCATATGAGCGCAAACAAAAAATCGTGCGGAGAAAAAATTGCGGCCAACAGAGGAGGGTAAGGAGGGGTCGGAAGTGAGGATGCCGAAGGTCTCCTTCAGCGTCGATGAGAGAAGGAAGAGGGGAAAGATTTTAGATTTTAGAGTTTAGAGTTGGGATATTTTTTTTAGAGAAAGTTTAGAGAGAGGCTAACTTAAGGTCATGGGAAAAGGTTGTTGAAGTATTTGGAAGAATAATGGTTTGAGGGTGATTGAGTAGAATCTTGCATATCGAGGGAACTTGAATTAGGGGTAGTGTCAGGGGAGGTGTTTCAGTTTTGATGATGCATAAATAACACTTGATAGGGAAACTCATTTTTTGAAATGTAAGTTTTCACCATTGACTGAGGCACTTGTAGCCTTATAATTATGGTGATCCCCAGTAACCAAGAAATGCATACTTTTCAGTGTGAAAGTCAGGTTTATGTTGTTGGTAAGATTAGAAAAAAGGATAACAATGTTGAACCAACTGCGGTTAATTCTCATGATCTGTATGCCTCCCTTATAAAAGAAAATAAGGAGTTGCCCTCGATAATTGAAGATGACATCCTTTTTTTAGATATACCGCTGTTTTGAAAGCTTCCCTCCAAATGCGCACGGTTATTTTAGCTTGTGCTAGAAGAGATAGATTCATTTCAATCACATGCATGTGTTTCCTCTCAATAAGACTATTTTGAGCTGATGTGTAGGGCAAGGGAGCTGGATTTCGCTTCCTTAGCCAAATTGGATTGTCGGTTTAAACTCTACTCTGCCATCAAATCTTAGTCTCGATGTGACTGCCGTTTGGTTTAAACTGCTTGATTTAGAAGATTAGTAAATGATGGGTTGCTGACACGGCAGTTGCTGGATCTCACTTGATAGCGGTTGTTTTTTTGTGGAAAAGCTTCTTTGCTGCTTCCAGGCTTGGGTACGATGATAATTATAGGGGTTAGATTTTTGGACAGGTTCACGTAGTAGGATCAGTTTATGAGGGATCATCCGCCAAGATGCAAGAACAAAAAGGAGTATGAATGATGCTCAAGGCTTGTTATATTGCATACCTTTATCAATGAGCAACTCTCGCTTATATACTTCATACAAAGATTAAATGATACAAGATTGAAAGCACTTATGTTAAGGGTAAAAAGAGGAAGATTAGGCTAGTGTCCTTTGTGTGTTTACTGACTAATGCAAAACAGTACACACTAAAATGGTTACTTACAAAGGACATCACCGAGGTAATTCGTAACACACACAATTTGATTCTCCGGTTCGGTTTAAAGGTCACTGGCAGAAAAAAGATGGCATGGTTTAAAAACGATCCCTAAAATTGAATAGAGGAGCTGGTTGGGAAATTGTTATTCAAAAAACCAAACTGATCTATGGATCAATCAAGACAATCCTTCTTTTTAAAAGTTAAGCCGATCACATTACTTATAGATGTAGAAATTAGAACCAATAATCTTTTAGAGGTTGAAATGCATTGACCGTCAAATTGTTCTCTTTGGTGTTACACTGTATTATGTCTATGTCTGATTTATTTGTTTCAGTCGTGTATATATATTGCTTGTTGACTATTACTTCCCTTGTATTAAATATCTAAATCTTAAATATCAGGTACCTTATTTTATCGATCCCAATACTGGTATTGAAACTGGCAACTATGAGCAGATTTTGTCTCATATATTCCAGACTTACTCTGCAGCCAACCTGTAATTTTGGTGTCTGATATCTACATGACTTGCCTGTGAAGCAGTACAAGTCTTTGCTAAGCAAGCTTTTATAGTCGCAAATGCATTTTTGAAGAACAAAACACATATGGATACTCTTTTTAGCAGCTAGGGAGTTGATTACATCCTTAAATCGAATGTCTTAGATCCCTATTTGATGAACGTGTCTAATGTATTATATTTTTTAATGATTTTTTATCATTTTATATCTGTGAGTGTTTGGGTTATCTTATTTCTACATGATTATTCTTACGAGACATATTACTTGACTTTATAACATTTGGATGTCAAGAAATCTGTAGTAAATTAAATTCTAGATAGGTGGCTATCATGTATTGAACTAATCACTTTTTAATTATTTAAAATTTGTATTGACCACTAAACCACTCTATGATGATTTGAATGTTAAATTTTGCCGACAAAAGGATCCCGAGGATGAAAATTTCAAGTGGCCATTTATACTTTCTTGCTCCTACTATATTATGATCAGTCGATAAAATGATTTAGTGAAACTATACATTCTTGACAAGGCGATCCTTTATCTCCTTTCCTCTTTATATTAGTGATGGATTGTTTTAGCAGAATCCTCGATCATGCTGCTGAGAGAGGTATCATTAAGGGTATCACCTTCAAAAATAGTGATATCAATGTTCATCACTTGCAGTTCGCTGATGATACTCTGCTGCTATCTTTATTTGATTACAGAGCTGTGGATGAATTAATCAACCTTGTTTATTTTTTTGAGCTTGCATCGGGCCTCAATATTAATGTGAACAAATCAGAGATTTTGGGTATAAATATTGATGACTCCTCCCTTTCTTATCTGGCCTCTAGATTTGGCTTTAAGATCGGTACTTGGCCTCTTCTTTATTTGGGTCTGCCACTGAATGGTAAGCCACATTCTGTTGAGTTTTGGAGACCTATGCTTGAAAAGTTTGAAAAGAGGATTCGCTCGTGGAAATATTCATTCATTTCAAAGGGTGGTAGGCTGACGCTCATTCAGGCCACTTTATCTAATCTCCCTACCTACTATATGTCCCTATACAGAATGCCTTCAAAAGTTATTGTTCTGATGGAAAGCCTCATTCGGAAATTCCTTTGGAAAGGGACCCTTGATACTAGAGGATTGCATCTGATTAGGTGGGACAAGGTTGCCTTACCTTACGAGCTGGGTGGCGCTAACATTCAAGGACTTAAATTAAAAAATGCTGCTTTGCTGGCCAAATGGTCTTGGAGATTCCTGGTGGAAAAGAATGCTTTATGGAGGCTTATTATTATTGCTAAATATGGCAACCCCCATTACACCGAAGCTATTGATAATAGATCTCTTCGATCTTCTCATGGCCCTTGGAAGACTATCCTTAAATTTGGAACCTTTGTCCATGATTACATCACTACTAAAGTGGGAAACGGTTGTTCTGCTGTTTTTTGGAAGGACAAGTGGCTGGGAAATGAATCCTTGATGTATCTTTACCCTCGATTATTTGGTCTATCTTTGATCAAAGATGCTCGGATTTCTGAGGTTTGGGACCCTATCAATTCTTGTTGGAACCTTGGACTTCGTCGTAATCTGAATGATGATGAGGCTGACGAATTCTCCCAATTATCTTGTATGCTTGACTTAATTGCCCTATCTACTGATCAAGATAGTTACTCATGGAGTAAGGAGCCTACTGGATTATTTTCGACAAAATCTTTAACTAGAACTTTGTGTATCCCCATCACAGCACCTGAGGAGACGATCTTTACGGCCATTTGGAAAGGTCACTCCCCTAAAAAAATTAAATTCTTCTTATGGGAGGTTGCTCACAAAGCCATCAACACTTTTGACATGCTCCAACGAAGACTCCCTCAACATGCTTTTCGGCCGAATTGGTGTATCCTCTGTAAAAATGAATTGG
>JBBMKA010000015.1:118651-150557 GCA_037833695.1 Sechiopsis laciniata | reverse complement strand
TCTGATACGTATTTTAGGCGTATCTTGTCGTATCCGTGTCCGATACGTATCTGATACAGATTCTCAGCCCAAAATGGTGTGTCTGTGCTTTATAGATAATATCTTCCAACCCTTTGATGTTCCACGAAATAATCTTCAATGGGAGGAGATATTATTGATCAGAGAGTTAAAAACTCTCTTTGGGGGTATTGTCTTCAAGTAAAGTTTCAATGATGCTGACACTTACGGCTGACTCATCATCTGATTCTTCAACAAAAACAGGGTGGTCGATATACTGATTATTAGGGAGTTGATGACGAGTAACAACCCTTTTAATCATAGAAGAACCTGAGCTGAAGGAGGGGAAAAAGATTGAATGCAAGCTGATTTGAGTGAATGAGGAACATGTTGTTGGGTGTTTGAATTAGGAGGGGATGAATTGGCTAGCAGTTGGGAGCAGCAGGAATCAATGCAATCTGAATTTAAATTGTGGGAGTTTGCAATTGAAAGAGATGACTTTTCAACTCCCTTGGCAGATCTGGTGTAATGAAGACGTAAAGGTGCTAAGAGAGTAGAAGAAGTTTGTGGGGTGGCTGTTGAGGGATTAATTGAATTTGAAACAGATGTTTTTTATTCGGAAGAAGGGTAAATGAAAGGTTCAATGATGATATTTATTGAGGATGGGCCATTCAAAGGGGTGTGGGAAGTAAGATGTTGAAAGATGGAATTCAAATTATTCAAATTGTTCATTTAATAATGAACCCAACAATGAGTTTAAATAGAATATAAGAGATGACTTAAATATAAAAGGAAAAGATAAAATCCAATCATAAAAGGAAATATGGCTTAATCATAAAAGGAAAAGATAATATCTAATAATAAAAGGAGAAAATAAGATTTAACCTAATCCTAAAAGGAAAACATAAGTAAAAGATAAAAATACTATTTTACTAAAATTAACATAAATCAAAACTCCCCCTCAAGCTGAATTGTATATGGAATACAAGCCAAGCATGGAGTTAAATTTATAAGAATTGGTCATTGTTATGATGATGCGTCAATTGTGATGATGATGCGCCAATTGAGATGATGATGTGAATTGGGATAATGCGCTGCCAACTGGGAAAGGCGCCGCCAACTAAAATGAGTGCTGCTAGGGCCAATTGGAATGAGTGCTGCAAGGGCCAATTGGGATGAGTGCTATAAGGGCCAATTGGGATGAGTGCTGCCAGGACCAATTGGGATGAGTGCTGCTAGGGCCAATTGGGATGAGTGTTGTCAGGGCCAATTGGGATAAGTGCTGCCAGGGCCAATTGGGATGAGTACTACTAGAGCTAATTGGGATGAATCATGCCAGTTAGGAAGACGGGCCAATTTGGAATATGAGAAAGAAGTTTTTAAAGAAAGGATTTGAATGAAATTATAATTTTTTTTAGGAGAAGAAACGAACAGGACAATAATAGGAGGTTTTTTTTTTGGGTTCGATTTTTTTTTAGGAAAAGATGAAGAAAAAGAAAGTGAAGGAGGGGAAGAGAAAAGATCTACCCCGAATCGAAAAGAAAAATTTGAGGCTCTGATACCATATTAGATAATATGGAATTCTACTTCAAAACCAATTGGCAAGGAGGGGAGTAGCCCATATCTCTTTTATATTGTTATAAGATCTTCACTCTTTCCGATGTGGGATCCTTAACATGCCCCCTCAAGATGATGCCTTTTTTGGGCTGACCAATCTTGAATCTGATCTCAATTTTCATTTTTATTGGACTGAATACCCCTTTTGGGCTTAAGGGCTCTGATACCATATTGAAAGATGGAATTCAAATTATTCAAATTGTTCATTTAATAATGAACCCAACAATACACCTTTCATCATTTCTGTTTGTTGAGAACCATGTTTCTCTCTCATCTCTCTCTCGCTCCCACCTCTCTCTTCTCCACTGGCCGCCCCACCCATCCCACCATCTCCAATGTCCACCAATAAACATCCTAGAACCCATGGCGAACAAAAGTCAAGCTTTCAGAATAGACAAGAAGCGATTTTCCATCGAGGTGGACAAACCAGGATCCTTTTCCATCACAGAAGTAAACAGGAGGAGAAGTCTCCTTGTGACATTTGAATGGGTTTTCCTACCATGGCTCATTGACAACATAGAGAGGATATGCAACATTGCACTGAGCCATAAATTTTTTAAAGAACTTCGACAAGGTGAAACGACCGTTTGGGTGGAGAAAATATCCAACAAGAGAGGTTAATGTGCCAACATTACGAAGCTTTGTCCAAATGGAAGAATTCAGAGGCTTATGGTTCCCATAGGTGTTGACAGAAAGGGTTGGAAAGACCTCAAAAAATGTTCATATACATTTTCGGTGGGTGGAACGACAGAGGTTAATGAAAGGGTCCACAAAATCAATGCTATAATCTACCAACAAGGTTCATTAAAACAATTTGATGCCGCTTTTAAGGAAGCTTCCTCTTCATTTAACGGGGACATTAAATCTTTCAAGAAGGAAAAGGGATGGGCATAATGCCAATGCCTTTATTGTTCCCTTGGATGGCTGAAGAAGGGATGTGCATAATGCCAATGCCTTCATTTAAGACATCAGCTGCTTTCAAGAAAAAAACCAAGTGTATGAGAGAATTACAGAACCTTTCCACTGATTTAAAATTCTCCCCTAAGATTGCTAAAAGGCAGTTCGCTGGCTCATCGATCCCTAAATGATTGTTCTTTCATGGAATACAAGGGGTCTGGGATGTTGGAAAAAGAGGGCCCTGATCAAAGAAATTCTTTAACAGCAAGATCCGATTATCTTGATTTTGCAAGAGACTAAACAGAGCAGTATGGACAGGGGATTTATCAAAAGCGTGTTGGGATCGAGGGACATGGCTTGGTCTTGTTTAAATGCTGATGGATCGAAGGGTGGCATTGCCATAATATGGAGGGATTCTTTGCTAATATCTGATGACATTTACAGAGGTACATATACTCTATCCATTAAATTTTCTCCTCATGATGGTTTCTCTTTTTGGGTGACAAGGGTCTACAGACCTAATGATCCTAGAGATAGATCTCTGCTATGGGCCGAGTTTAATGATCTTCACATTAGATGTAGTCCGAATTGGATTATGAGTGGTGACTTTAACACTACTAGATGGACATGGGAAAAACACTCTCCTAACAGAATTGTGAGGATCACCAAATCTATGAGGCTCTTCAACGATTTCATTAAACTATCTGGGCTAATATTGATGTTCACCTTTCTAATGGAAAGTACACATGGACCAACTTAATAGTATCCCCTACTCTATCTCTGATTGATAGATTTTTTATATCAGACTCTATCCAAAGGAGGTTTGCCATTATCTCTGCTAGAAGACTTGAAAGAATTTGCTTTGACCATTTCCCTGTTGCATTATTCCTTGGTAAAATCTCGAAAGAATTTGCTCTGACCATTTCCCTGTTGCATTATTCCTTGGTAAAATCTCATGGGGACCAGCTCCATTTAGATTCATCAACTCATGGTTAAGCCATCAATCACTGCTGCCCCTTATTGAGAAATGGTGGATTGAAAATTGTTTAATTGGTAAGCCTGGACATAGCTTCATTCAGAAGCTTAAAAGACTTAAGCCCAGATTGAAAGAATGGAACATCAACACCTTTGGCCATCATAAGGAATTGACCTTTAATATAAAGCAGAACATTGATGAGATCGATTCAAAAGAAGAAGAGTGTACTATCATGAAAGAAGACTTGGCCAACCGTATCGCATTAAAGGCAGCATTCTGACCTCAACTAAAGAAGAGATACACTGGAGGCAATTATGTAAATCCCTTTGGCTTAAAGTGGGAGACATGAACACTTCGTTCTTTCACCGTATTGCTGGAGCAAATAGAAAAAGAAATTACATTCATGAAGTTATGTCTCGGTCTAATATTAGTCTGGTGAATGATATTGACATTGAAAAGGAGTTCATATCTTTTTATACAAAGCTCTGCCGCAAGAAAGATTCTAGAGGTCTTTTACCATCCATCTAGGATTGGGGCCCCATTAGAATTGAGCAGATGAGAGCTCTTGAGGAACCCTTCACTATTGAGGAGATTGAAATGGCTATGAAGGCTTTGGGAACCAACAAAACACCTGGGCCTGATGGATATACCTCGGAGTTCTTTAAAAAATCTTGGAACATTTTAAACGAAGATATCCTTGATGTGTTCAAGGATTTTTTTGAGAATGGTATCATCAATCAAAGTGTTAATGAGACATATTTGTCTTATCCCTAAGAAATCAATGGCTCGCACAGTGGGGGACTACCGTCCTATTAGCCTCACTACTTTTCTATACAAAATTATTGTCAGGGTTCTCTCTGAGAGGCTTAAAAAGGTCCTCCCTGATACCATTACTAAGTATCAATCAGCTTTCGTTGCAAACAGACAAATCCAGGATGCCTCATTGATTGCCAATGAACTTATTGATGAATGGACTAGGAAGGGGAACAAAGGCATCATTCTGAAACTGGATATTGAAAAAGCCTTCGATATGGTGGACTATGATTTTTTAGATAATGAAAAGTGGATTCATGGGTGTATCTCCTTCACAAAATGTTCAATTATTATTAATGGCAAGCCGAGGGTGAAGTTCAATGCCACCAGAGGGCTCAGGCAGAGCAACCCACTATCAACTGTATTGCTTTACTGTTTGTTCATGGCCCATGGCTTATCTAGGTTTGCCCCTGAATGGAAAACCAAATAAGATTGATTTTTGGAACAATGTTATCGAGAAAGTTGAGAAAAGATTACATACATGGAGTTGTAATCACATATCCAAAGGAGGAAGGTTGACTTTGATTAATGCTACTCTATCCAACATCCCAATATACTACCTTTCGCTCTTCGAAATCCCATCGAAGATTGCTAATAGTATTGAGAGATTATTCAGGAACTATCTATGGAGAGGTTTTAATGGCAGCTCCCTCAGTCATTTGGTCCGATGGAAAGTGGTTAAGCTACCTATTGAGGAGGGGGGTCTGGGGATTCCTGATATTAAGCTGAAGAACGGGGCATTACTTGCTAAATGGCACTGGCGGTATGGTATTGAAACCAATGCTCTATGGAGGATGGTGATTGATGCAAAATATAGAGGGAGATGTAATTCAAAGAGACATGGCACTTTTTCATTGTCATCTGCGAAGAGGCCTTGGAGGGCCATATCTAAACATAACAACCTGATATACTCCAATATTAAGCACAAGGTTGGGAGGGGAAACCAAATCCGTTTTTGGGAGGATATTTGGATTAATGACATGGCTCTATCTAATAAATTCCCTCTTATATACCAATTATCATAGAAGAAATATGTGTTTATCAATGAGTTTATATCACATGACTCTAATCAATGGTCTGTCCCTATGAGACGGAATTTGAATGATGCTGAAGCGGATGAATGGGCTACTATGAGCTATATCCTTGACCAGATTGAATTAAATGACAATGAAGATTTATGGATATGGCCTCTTGAAAAATTTGGGCTTTTCTCATCCAAATCCCTTTATACATTGACTGCCTCTACTGATGGATATGGGACGGATAGGGATTTCTATTGCAAGTTATGGAAAGGGCCGCAACCAAAGAAAGTTAAGTTCTTCGTGTGGGAGCTTAGAAAAGGGGCCATAAACACTAATGATAAATTACAGAAGCGATGTGCGCACCATGCCTTGCAACCCTCTGTTTGCCTCCTCTGCTTCTCGGATGGGGAATCGTTGCAGCACCTATTCATGAACTGTCATTATCCAACCTCATTTTGGTCTTTTATACTAGATGCTTTCAATTGGGTAACACCTTTGCCGGACAGTGCACAATCTCTCATTCAGCTTACTCTTATGGGACATCCATTTAAGGGGGACAAGGAGATTCTGTGGAACAACATCGTTTATGCTTTTTTCTGGACTTGGTGGAGGGAGCGTAACAATAGAATGTTCAACCTTGAAGGCAAATCCAAAAGTTATAGGGCCATGATTGATGATTTGCTTTACCATGCTTTATTTTTATGTCATTCTATTCCTCTTTTTTGTAACTATGGCTTATCCACTTTAATATCTCAATGACATAGTTTTTTGTAATGTTTCCAATAGGACTTTAACTTATCATTCATCAATGAAGGTTTTCATTTCCTATAAAAAAAATATAATGAACCCAACAATGGATTTAAATAGAATACAAGAGATGACCTAATTATAAAAGGAAAAGATAAAATCTAATCATAAAAATTAAAAGGAAATACGATCTAATCATAAAAGAAAAAGATAATACCTAATGATAAGGAGAAAATAAGATTTAACCTAATCCTAAAAAAAAAAAATACTATTTTATTAAAATTAACATAAACCAACATAAGACAACTGTGTTTTTAATAGATGGACTAATGTTGCAGGACTTCAGTTGGTCATTGGCCTTTCCAAATGATATTAAATCATTCCTGACAACCATCCTTGCGGGTTGCTTTGGTTAATTTTTGTAGGATTTTCTTATGGCTGATTTGGGGGAGCGAAATAATAGAATCTTCCATGTTGTCTACAAGAATGTTGATCATCTTCTTAAACTGACTCTATCTTCTATGCACTTTTGGTGCAAAGATAAGCCCACTTCTTCTTTTGATCTTTCTTATTTTATATCGAATTGGAAAGATTTTTTGTAAGCCCACTGGGCACTGAGATCTCTTTCCCCGAAATTGTTTCTATATCAAAAAATATATCTGAATTAATGGCTTGGGTAGGAGAGAGGCGAGGTTGAGATAACGATGGAACATGAGAGTTAGTTTTCGAAGTTAAAGAATCTAACTTGCTTGGTTCTAACAGGGAAAGACATTCATCTATTACATTGGTAGCCAATTGTAATAAATTTAGAGAGCAAAATGGACAGGTGAAACGATGAAATTAAAAGCCGCAATGGCAGTTACACATTCAATGCTATCATTGGAAGTCAATTGCAATAAATTCGGGGAGCAGTATGGAGGTGTTTGATAACTCTCAAGAATTGAGAGTTAATGGTTAAGTATAGTAGCATTTTGCAGGAAACTTTGCTTCATCATAAATAGAATTTGCTAATTATGTTCTGTTTATCATCATTGTTTGGGTGAAATGCAAAATCCTATAGTTTTCTGTTTAGGATAATATTTTTTAGGTTTGTTGTAGCAAAAGTGCATGAATGTGTGAATTTCAAGTTAAAATTCTATAAACTGGATAATTATATTTGGCTTCAGCATTCCTAGGGAGCAGGAGCGAAATGTGAAGTTGTTAAAAGTTTTGCTAGAGCAAAATGGGAAGTTGCTAAAGGTTTCGCTTAGGCGAAATGATCTCCAACGAAGATTGGCTCTCGAAAAAATATCTAAGTAAAAGACGTGTGTCAAAGATCCAAGCAAAGACATTAAATCACAGCCGTTGCTTTTTAACCGCTCTAGTAAAGGTCGTGATCACGGATCATGGAGTAAAGAGTGTCAAAAGTGGTCCAGAGGGGACAAGGGTCGTGGAGCAGAGTTGGCAGATGGTGGAGCAGAGATTGCCAGAGCTTTGTCACTGAAGCAAGCAATATAAAACCAATCCTTCGTCTTTGTTGAAGGCATCCTCCATTTTCTGGAGAGATCATCGTTGAGCTTTCTTTCAGACAAAAATCCTTAGCATAAGTTCATAACTTAGTCGTTTTAACTTCCATTTCCCGTTGTTAGTAGTTTTGCTTTAGCATTAGTTCATAACTTAGTCGATTTTAGCTTTCATTTCTAGTTGTAAGTAGTTTTGCTTTGGCAGTCGTAGTTGTGCCCGAAGTTGCAGAGCATAGCTGGAGCTAAGTTTAGAGTTGCTGCTTTAGTGATTCCAACCAGACTTCTTACTAACTTTGCTTCTCCTTTTCTTGCATTTGCTTTATTTTCGCTTTAGCATTGTTTTCTAAGAAAACGTTGATATTTTGTTATTTGATGAAGATGAACTTGGTTTATTACTTTGCATTGAATTTATTTATCATCATGAGTAGCTAAGTCTATAATCGAAAGGAAGTAGGCGAGTAGGAGTATTTCACTTGAGCAAAGAGGTAGCAAGATGTCAAACTATCAATGCCTGTTGTGTTACACTTGAAATAAAATTTGACTAGCTAACTATTTGTATGAACTCTGTTTCGCGTTCGAGAGAATAGAAATAGAGCGAGATTGCATTTCATAACATTAGGTTTTGCTAAGTTTACTTGCATTTTAAGAACACTTAGAGATAAGGTTCTTCCTAGTGCTGATTGGTTGTTTAAATCGTTAGAGTTTGAGAAAACTTAGCTAGTGCTCGAGAGAGCCAAGAGTTAAGCCATCAGTAGTTCGATTCTTAGCATAATGCCACTTCGCTCTAGCATAATACTCCGAAAATTCCTAGCTTTTTTCCAATGCCTTTAACCTGATTAAAGTTAGTTCATCATTCTTAGCATCTTGCTTATTTTTTCATTTGAGCATTGCATCTATTTTGCTTTAGCAAACTTATTTTAGCTCCACACAACAATATTACCCCATCACCATGAGTCTCTAAATTTCATTTAAGCATGATGTTAATCACTAATCCCTGTGGATATGACTTTTACTTACTTTAAAACTTGCTACAACAAGACTGTGTATATTTGCACATCCTTGGGTCTAGGCACGCACATTTAATTTACTTTGCTTACATTTTGCTAGAGCATAACTGAGAGCGAACTAAGCGTGGCCTCCGATTTATCCCAACAGTGTTGAGATAAGAGAGTAAAAGAATGGTGAAGGGATGGGAATTGGAAGACCAATCAATGAGGGAATATAAGGGGTCTCTAGTAGGAGTGTACAAAACAATCAATAACTCGAGCAACTCTGACTACCCAACCCAAACCGTAAGGGCTGGGTTGGGTTATAACTATCTTTGGGTTGGGTTGGGTTATGATTTTATAATTTTCAATAGATTTGATTGATTCTAGGGTTGACCATTTTTTAGCTCGTTCGACCCAACTCAACCCGAACTAAGAATATTATGTATGTATGTAAGATTAATTAATAAAATAAGTTTTCAACATATTGATAAATGCAATAATAAAATAGGCAACCGAAGTCGAAGTATATTTTATCTACCTAGGTTCAAGTATAGTTTATCTAAAAGAGGGTTCAAATATAGTATCATGTATTTTTTTTTTTTTTTTACTTAGTTACAGGGTATGAGAGTTTAGTTTTAGAGAGAATAAAATATTAATACAACCTCAGAACCCAACCCAAACCAACCCAACCAAAAAATATAGTGTTAGGTTGGGTTACTCTAATACAAAGGGTTGGACGGATTAGCAAATTAACTAACCCAAAAATCAAAAAATTCTCCAAACCCAACCCAGACCATGTACACCCCTAGTCCCTAGATTAATAATGGATGATTCATTAACTGTGGGAAAAGTTGACTCAAAAGGTAAGCCAAGGATCGAAAGGGATTGGTTTAAGAAGTAATTGAAACCGTTCTCATTATGAACTGGTTTGGCTTCAAGGGATTTATGGAAATGGAAAATGTTCTTGCAGGTGGCTCAATGAAATCTGGATCAAGACCTTGAAGACATAGGCCAATACCCTCATCAATCATAACTTGCTTTAACCTTGAAAGGTCAATAGGATTCAAAAAATCCTTCATAATTCATGAATTGAGTTGACTATACTGGGAGGATCCACTATAACACAATCAACAAAATGAAAAAAAAAAAAAGAACGAAAAAAACAATGCCCTTGGATAGGTGATTAATCTCAATAGTTGCATGCATGAGGCCACATAGATTTCTTTTGACTTCAATACGTGCCTCTGTAATATTTAATAAATTAAGGGTATCAAAACTGGTCTCTTCAACTCCTCCAAAATACAAACCAATGACTTCAAAAGTTCTTCGACATATGCAAGTAAGGCTTTTTCAAGATATCAAAACCAAGTGGACTTACAAATGGAAAAGTATGACGATGAAACAAAGAACATAAAGCAAGCATTCTTACATCAGCTTGGTACTGAAGATCCTTCTTGAGTTTACCGCTTATATAATCCCAGACCTGTATGTAAGTAACTATAAGTTAAAGAAGCTTTGTGGAGAATTCTTTGACATACCATCCAACTATAAAGATATACCTCAATAAATCCATCCACAGAGCAAGAAACAAGAAACTGCCCATCTGGTGAGAACCGAGCACATTCGGCATGACTTTTCGTACCAAACTGCATCAAATTTAATGTGCACTATGACTAAATTGAGCAAGAGTTACAAAAAAAATTGACCATAATCTTTTTTTAATAAGAAATTAATCTTTTTGTTAAGAGGATGAAAAGATATTGTCCCTAGGGGGGGGCCTTATTTGTAAAGGCTTGGAGTCTCCAAGGTATGATTCCTTGGAGGTCTCAAGTTCGAAACTCACGAATGAGCTTAATTTTAAAATTCCTTTGTTGTCTCCTAGGTTCAGACATTGAGACGGGCACGGGTGCAGGTATGTAGTGGAGCGAAACTCTGATTCCTCAGTTATCAAAAAAAGATGAAAAGAGACTAGTTCTCAAGTTACAAACTTCAAAAAGAGTGAAAAATAAAGCATAAAAAAAGGTATGGAACCGAGGAAAATTGTGGATGCCAAATATGGAACCTCACATAGTACTAATATACCGAGTAACATAACAATGAACTCATCTAGAGGTCTCTAAGATCCATTATGAAACATGGACATTTGATCCATGACAATATCAAGTTCAAAGTTGGGAATAAAATAGAGTTCGATTTACATGAATTTTATCAAAGGCATCTGGGGATCAAAGGATACTGTCAGGGTTGCTTTGAATGCCATAGGTACTTATGGTGGAATTGCAATTATATGGAAAAATACATTATTTTGAGCTACTGATGTGGTGGAAGGAAACTACTCTTTGTCTCTTCGTTGATGGATTGGGACGGTAGTTGGTTAAGTTCTTTGAAGGTGGTTAAGTTTTCTCTTTCGGTGTCCTTTGCTTTTGAAGAGGGAAATGTGTGTTGGTGCTTATGTCCTCACTCGTAAGAGAAGCAAAAAGGTCATTTTGGAAAAAAGAAGTTGTGGGCTTTGGGTGGGTCTTGTTAGTGCCTCGCATGTGACTTTATCGTAGATATCTGGAAAGGATCATGGAGAGAGAGACTAGGTTAATGAGGTTTCCAATAATTTCATTGAAGGGGGTGAGCTTTTTTATCCGTCTTTAGTGAATGGGAGATTTACTTGGTTTAATGTAAGAATGCATAATAGAATTGATAGATTTTTTTGTCTTAAGGTTTTATGGTCACGAATCTTCGAATGATATGATCAAGGAGTTCCTTTTCATCCGTTGTTTGAAGGGAGAAGTGGTTTTCTATGAAGAGCGGGAGTGTGAGCTTTGTCTTGGGAAATTTATGGGAGAGAAAAAGTACAATCTATTATGAGGTTGAGAAGGATCCTTTCGAGGTTTGGTCCTTTGTCATGTTTAATGTTTCTCTTTGGGTGTCTGTGACAAATTCTTTTTGTAATTATTTGTTAGGTCATATTTTGTTGGATTGGACTTGGAGATCCTTCCTATGCTCCCTTTCATGGGCTTGATTTTTTTATTTTTTGTATGTCCTTGAATCTTTCATTTTTTTCTGAAAGATCGTCTTTATAAAGTTTTTTTTTTTTTTTTTAAATGGATAACTTCTCTCTTTTATGCCTCCTTTTAGTCTTTTCCTTTTCCTCCATCCTTTCCAATCCGTCTTACTTTTGCAGAGGAAATGTTCAAGAGAGCACTAAAGCACAAGGAAGTTAGTTTTGTATGGACACGAGTGCATTATAAAAAGTTATGTGTCAAGTGTTAGGAAGTTATAGATCAGTGTAGTACTTAAGTTCGGAGTTTATTGGCAGTATCTTTTAGTTGTCTCAGATTCTTATGTGAGTCCCAAGAACGTTTGGGTAAAATGGGACTTTAATCTCGAGTGTCTATCCAACGAGTAACTACGCATCATTCACTTTCCTAGGTGTCTTCTAGAAAACAATGGCCAAAAGAGTGTAAACTATTTATCTTAAAAATAGTAATGGAAGTAGAAGTAAATTAATAAATATAACTATCATGCATCATGGAACATCTAACCAAGTATCTGATTAACTATTCTCACCTTTATTGTGTGAGAAAGAGTTGTTGGATAAACATCCTCCACATCTTGTTTCATTGCAGCAGTTCCACGAAATAAGTCAAATTGCGTTCCCGGAGGAAGTAAGCCTGAAGGAAGAATAAATCTGATCATAGTGATACTTCATCACGGTAAGTTGGTAACCATGTGAAAACATTTATAAAACCAATTTAAAAGTCTCCTCTAAAGTATTAATAATTTATTATTCACATTAATGTGAAAAAAATTATTTAATAAATCATGATTTCCACACTACGTACTCGAATATTTGTGATCAAACATTGATGTTAACATTTACATTTGACATCTTCGCAAAAAAAAAAATTACATTTGATGTCCATTCGAGGATAAAAAATTGGATATCTCCATATATTTTTCTTTCATAGTTTTTACTTATTGGGTAAGCTGAGGTTTTTTTTTTTTTTTTTTAAACAGGCGACAAACATAAGCTGAGGTTTCTATTACAAACACAAAAACAGAGACTCTTTCCCCATCCCCCCATGGAACCTAGCATAAAAGTATCTCCACGTTTCCATCATATTTTTCCAGCTTTTTGGGAGGTAAGCTGAGGTTTAAATTACACAACACCAAATTAGGGAGATTTTTTCCCATCTTTTCATGGAACCTTTTTCAAGGAAAAACTGAGCTTTCATTAGAACCTAGCAAAATGATTATTAACGTAAAAGGTACACGACTTCAAATTACCTTGGTGTTGTTGCCATTTTAGAGCCTGGCCAATTAGAGCCATTAATCGAGAAGGTGCAACCACAGTAACTTCAGCTGCAATGGCTGTAAAATGCAAATAGGAACATAACCAACACGCAATCAACAACAGTAACACAAATACATGTTTAAGAGGTATAAAAAACAACATAAAAACTCAACACCATACAACAATTTATTTTTTGAAAAAAGGGAACAAGCTTTTCATTAGGGATATGAAAAGAATTAGAGTACAAGGACAACCCCAAGGGGGGTACAAAAAGAGAAAACAAGCATTACAACAAACAGGTCATGAAAGATCCAAAAACAATGAAACTAGACAACTTTTTTTAATTTTTGTTTTTGGAAACTGAGAAATCGGAGTTTTGCTCTACTATACCCAGGGTCATTGTTGTTAAAAACGTTCGTTTTACACTTTGAAACATATGTTTCATAACATAACGACATGAAATTGTTTCAAAACATATTTTTGAATCAGAAATCGTCAGTATCGTACGATTCAATTGGTGGAATCTTACGATTCAGTTTGAATCGGACCGTTACAACTCCGAAAAGGAAAAAAAAGAAAAAACTCAAATACCTTATTTTACATGGTCATCGGCGTCGACATAGTCATCGGAAAACTTCTTAACCAAAAAGAAGAAGATGAAGAATAATAACTAAAATCGTGGGAAGAAGAGAAAGAAATGAGAAGAAGATGAAATGGGCTCCGGAAGAGAAGGGAAAAAAATTAGAGTTTTAGTTTTAAAAAATTGAAAAGTTACCTTGAGCCTTGTGGAAAAGATGGATAAGACTACACACATTTATTACATACTTCATATAAAAATAAAAATAATATATATATATATATATATATGCAAAATACAATTTGCCTTTTTAACTTTCTCGATAATGCCTAAAATAATGTCCATTTCCATTGAGCCTTTTTTCCTTGAATACTTTTTTTTCTGTTATTAATTTATGTATTTTATAATTACATATTTCGAAATTATTTTATGTTTAATTTTTTATAATTATATTTTATGTTTAATTTTTAGATTTTAATATATATATTATTTACGAAATTGAAACTTACGATAGACGATACATTGAAATTAGATTTTGATACGCGTTCAGTTTCACGATTTAACAACCTTACCCGGAGTAACCATGTCCGTTCCTAGGTCAGACACCGAGAGGCATCGAAGGAATGGAGACACGGGAGGTGTCTACAAATTAATGTCACAGATGAGCCTCGAACCTGGGACCTTGAGGGGAACACACCTTCAAAGTTCAAGCTTTCGACCACCACGCCACCCCTTGGGGACAATGCAACTGGACAATTAAAAACACTTAATTATGATTAAAAAAGGCATCCCAATTAGAGTAGATATCTTGTCTGCAGTAACCAGCAAAAGGTTTAGCCAAGATGAAGCTTTAAGCTTCGCAAATTCAAACCATTGCTGCCAAGGCAAATGAGAGTCCTGAAAGATTCTTTGGTTCCTCTCCCACCATATTTCATACATCAAGGCTTTTCCGGCATTAACCAAAAGCAATCTGCTTGTTTTATTCAATCCAGGCCCTTCCAAGATATTTTGCATATTTGTCCAAACATTACTATGAAATGTCCAGCTGGTTCCAAAAATTTCCATTAGCTCAGACCAACTTGATGCAGAGAAATAAAGCATGGTTTGCTGATTTTTGCATCTGAATTGCACAAAGGACATACCAGAAGGCGTCAAAGCTTGGTTTTGTAGCTTCTTTTTCAATGAGTCAGAAGTATTTATACTGCCATAAAAAAAAAAGAACCCAGACAAAAACATTTACTTTATTTGGGCTCTTCGACTTCCATAATGCCTTAAAGAAACTTACACTCAAATTTTCAGAAGCTGTTGTGAAGGTATGAAGGGATTTAACTAAGAAGAAGCCAGATGGCTCTAGGTTCCAAGACACTCTGTCTTCAATCTAACTCGGGGATAAGGCGGAAATAATTTTGAAGCAGAGCCACAAAATCTTCAGCTTTTTCATCTTGAATGATAAACTCCATGCTGAAATGGATAAGTCCCAGTATGAAGAAACAAAGCCTTTTTTATGCATAGAAAGAGAGAATAATCTTGGAAATGAGGCTTTAAGAGAAGATTCAAATTCTCATTTATCATTCCAAAAGGAAATCTATGCCAATTGCCAAAGTTTAAAACGAAATGACGATTCAACACTTCGCAATATTCTTGAAATACATTTTCAGGGGTTTCTCAAGCTTTGATTTGATCTTCCAAAAGTATGTCAAACAAGGAGTAAGTACCTTGTTTGATCGCATTGATTATGAAATCTGGGTCATGCCAAAGAATCAGGATGCCTCTTGAGGTTCGCACCACGTCAATAGTAGTACAAGCAATGTCCCTAGCTCCCCAAATAGATTTTATGAATAATCGATCAATAACATGAGTCTTGGTTTCTTGAAGGATAACCAAAGAAGGATTATGTTCAAGGATGGTACTTTTCAGCACAGCTCTTTTTTATTTACACCCCAAACCTCTAATGTTCCATGAGAGAATAATCATGTTGTTGAAAGATGGAATTCAAATTGTTCAAATTCTTCATTTAATAATGAACCCAACAATGGATTTAAATAGACTACAAGAGATGACCTAATTATAAAAGGAAAAGATACAACCTAATCATAAAAGGAAAAGATGACCTAATAATAAAATGAAAAAATACTACCTAATCATAAAAGGAAAAGATAGAAAATAATATTTAATCTAATCCTAAACAGAAAACATAATTAAAAAGATAAAAATACTATTCTATTAAAATTAACATAGACCAACACTCCCTCTCAAGCTGGATTGTATATGGAATACAAGCCAAACTTGGAGTTAAATTTATCAGAATGGGTCATTGTGATGATGATGTGCCAATTGGGCTGATGATTGGATGAGTGCTACCAGAGCCAATTGAATGAGTGCTGCCGGGGCCAATTTGGGAAAGCTGATCAGGGCCAATTTGGAAATATTGGTCAAAGCCAATTTGGAAAAGCTGGTCAGGGCCAATTTGGGAATACTAGACAAAACAGGTATCGGAATGATTCTCAATTGGCTCATTTTTCCAATTGGCATGTTTTCCCAATTGGCCCGTTTTCCAAATTGGCATATCTTCCCAATTGGCCCATCTTCCTAATTGGTCTGTCTTGGCAGGACTTCCCAATTGGCACGTCTTTCCAATTGGCGCGCCTTTCCAATCGGCACATCTTCCCAATTGATCGTCTTCTCAATTGGCACGCCTTCCCAATTGGCGGCACTTCTCCCAGTTGGCAATGCTTTTTCCAGTTGGCGGCATTTTTCACAGTTGGCTACATTTTTCCAAGTTGGCGGTGCTTTTCCCAACTTTTCCTAGTTGGCAGCGCGTCATCCCAATTCACATCACCATCCCAATTGGGGCTTCTGATGAATTTAACTCCAAGCTTGACTTGTACTCTATATACAACCCAGCTTGAGGGAGAGTGTGGTTTATGTTTATAAGAGTATTTTATCTTTTTAATCTTTTATCCTTTTAGGATTAGATTAAATATTATTTTCTATCTTTTCCTTTTATGATTAGGTATTATCTTTTCTTTTTATGATAAGGTATTATCTTTTCCTTTTATGATTAGGTCATCCCTTGTAGTCTATTTAAACCCAATGTTGGGTTTATTGTTAAATGAAGAATTTGCATTTCATCTTTCAACATGTGGTTTGATTGGTGGGCCACTTGGATAATGACCAATGATTAGAAAACCAATTGGCTGTGAAGGGGATTCACTAGATAAGGACAATACCCAAAATTTATTACCTTTTATGCAATTGAGGGACCCAATATCTGATATTGGATGGCTAGATTGCAAAGTTCCACTGCTCGAGAAAGTACTCTGTTCTGGCTGATATGACAACTCTAATTGATAATCACCTTCCCTATGCTTAGGCTGAGTATGTACTACCTCGGACAAAGAAAATCCATGGTTTTCGTCAGATGGAGGTTTGCAAAATTTGGCAAGGATGAAAGGATCTCTCTAATCGCTTTCGATCTTGTTTCTCTAGATGAAAACATACGGCTCAATCCAAGTTGCACAGTGTGAAGAATGCATCCCCGAGATCTGAGGACTTTTCCTTCGAGCTTTTCTCCTCGATAAGGTTCCAAGCTTTCACGATTCCTCCTCTACTGGGTAAAGCAAATGATGCAGTTGGGCGGGTTGAACTCTCATTTATATGAGTATCTCTGTCTTCAATACAGTCGGTGGGATTCTTCAATTGTTAGTTGCCTTCTTTGCAATATCTGACAGTATGATGCTTTATCATTAATGGGTTGTATGGAACATTGTTGATCAATAAAACCCTTTGTTCATGAAGTAATGGCTTGTTAGGAGGGAACTTTGTCTCTTCTTTTGGGTTGTGTGGGTCCAACCAAGAGAGCAAGAAAAGTCCGCCATCCACCTTTTCCTCACCAATAGGAGCCATCAGCCTGTTCCTTCCTCCATTGTTGTATATCTTTGTGATTTCAGCCACAATACCCCTTCTGTTTTGGAATTTTTCGATCCAAACAGTGTAGTCATCTATTCTTTCCTCTGCAAAGAATTTCTGGATTAGTGGGTGGTTGATGAGTCTAAGAAAGTTCTTGGATAGCCACTCTAAGGTCGACCATGATAAGGAGACAAAAAATGCACTATCTCTTTGTCTCTGTGATTCTTGCCCTATTTCCTCTGTATCGATAATCAATATCCAAGTAGTAGGTCTTCCTATTGACGATAGCCTTTCTTGGGAATTTAGATTTTCCATGATCCAGACGGTGTAGGATATCAGGGTTTCAACAAAGAAGAAGAAGATGGGCTTTTTGGAGAGAGAGTAAAAAAAAAAATTCATACATATTTTACATCATACATATACAAGTCCTTGTACACCATTACTAGTTCCCAAGTTTCAATTTTAGGGAATTAGTTCCTATCCAACTTATTAATTTTGGAAAAAACAAAGGATTTTTTTCGTAAATATGAGACTGTTGAATTATGTTAAACCACCAATCAATCCAAAAGCCTAAGCTGATAGATTGGGGTAAGTTTAATTATATCAACCAACAGAGACAAACAAAGGTCACTAAGATTAGATAATTTCCATCTACGAATCACAAAAAAAAAAAAGATAATGTCTTCATGAAACTATTATAATCATTGTGTCATCAAATTTTACTTTACAAAACAATTAAGTGAAGTTATTTTACTCTCGAGCATGATAAGAAATTAAGAACATCCAGAAGATGAGAAAATGGAATATAAGGTGAAGTTGAAAACCTTGGGCAATTTGTGCTCGACGTTTCTCTTTTGATGAATCTTGATAAGCCTGTCATGATAACTTATTAAACATCTTAGGAATAAAATGAACCATCAAATTTATATTAATATATATAGCACCCTTTAAGGGGTTGTTTGGGGGAAGGGGAATGAGAATTAGGGGAAAAATAGGAAAGAGAATGATTATGGAGATAATTATTATTCGTGTTTGGGGTGAAGGGAAAGATTATGGAAAAATAAAATAATGAGTATGATGAGAGTGAAAAATAGTGATGTGATGAATAAAAAGTTTTTGTGGGGAGAATGAAAAAGGTGATTTTTGCAAAACGCGATTATGGAGGGAATGATTCCCGGTGGCCCAAACACGGGAAATCATCCCCATTCTCATTCTCCCCCTTATTCTTGGTGGCACAAACACACCCTAAGTAAACATAAAAAGACTTCCAGGATAGATACATAGAAAATAAACTATTCGAGGTGCAGCAAAACAAAAATTGAACACTCAATAAAGCATTTGCCAACAAGAGCTGTACATAAGTGTGTGTTCCTGATCAAGAGGTCATGGATTCGAATTCCCCAATCCCCAAATGTTATTGAACTAAAAAAAACAAACACATTTGAGTAGACCCATGCAAAAGTTATATTAGCGAAGACACAAGGTCGATGTCAATTTCAAACATTTGGCTACAAAGAAATAGAAGGATCTTTAGAGATGTGGAGACCGGTACCACTTGAGAAGAGAGAAAAGGTTTGGGTCGTCACTCTTGGCTAGGTTCAATGCCTCTATTTGGGTCTTGCTTATTAAGGACTTCTGTGAACACCCCTTTTTGAACAAAAAATAAAACTAAATTGGAATAGAGAAGCCCCTAAAAGAATAGGATAGCATCATAAAAACAAAACAAAAACAAAAAAAAAAAACTTATGACTTAGAGTTATCAAAAAACTCATTCCAGCTTTTAGATACATAGAATTATCAAGATTGAGTCAAATCATTACTCGGCTTGGACCAAGAAAACTTCTCATTAGAGAGAGGAATGCCCACAATCTCAAGATCAGAAATTACTTTGTGCTGGGCTAAAGTAACCGAATTAGCCAATGCCAAGGAGAAACCTATTGAAGCAGAAATTGAAGAATGTGTTATGCATCACATTTCCCACATTTGGTTCACAGAAACTACTAACAAAACTCTTTGCTTTGAAAAGAACCAAAGCATTTTCTCTCGTGGTACTTCCTGTCAAGCTTACAGTGCTCTTGAAGGTGCTACTTGCTAGTTGCTAGTCTTTTATTTTGGCTTGAAGCTTGGCTTTGGCTGCAAAGAGTCGTCTTCTTACAGACGATGCAATTAATAAAGTTATTCAGAGTTTGCTTCTTTATTGGGCTGCCAACTTTGTTTCAGCCTGCTTGAAAGATTCTTTATGGGTTTAGGATTGTTTACTCTTTGCTTTTGTATTTGAGATGCTTTCCTTTGTCCTTCTTAGATTTATCTTGATTCTTACTGTTTTTGTCGTTTCATTTCTCTTTCTATTTTTTACTTCTTTTTCACTCCGTTGGGAGTTCCATTGAACATTGGTCTATTTCATTTACTTCATGAAAAGTTTATTTCTTGTTCCAAAAAAAAAAAAAAAAAAAAATCTTTGGAAAAAGAAAGAAAACAAATGGCAACTTCTCACCAGTTTGCTTCTACATAATCTCTCACGTTTCACTCAAACTAAAAGGCTCCATCTCACCTTTATTTTATTCATCTCGACAAATCACTAACCAAAGAAGGTGAAATTCCACCTTTGGGAGCTTAGCCACAAAGCGATAAACGCACAATAAACTTCAACATAGGATGTCGTCCATGAACATTCCTCCTCATTGGTGTGTCATTTGCAAGAATTGTTCAAAATCTCACCGTCATTCTTTTTAACTTGTGAATATGCAACAAGATTTTGGGGAATTCTCTTTTTTACTTTGGATGGTCAACACACTCCTTTTTATTTAAACTATTTAACTATTTAGAGCTCCCACCAAGGTTGTCAAGTTGATTGAAAAACTTTACCGTGATTATTTATGGAGGGGATCGACTTGTCGAAGATTGAGCTATCTATTGAAATGGTCTGCTGTCAAGCATCCTCTTGAGGAGGGCGGTCTAGGAATTATTGACATTCGTGATAAGAACACAGCTCTTTTGGCTAAGTGTCATTGGAGATTTTATAAGGAGAAACAGAATTTATGGAAAATGCTCATTATTGCAAAATTTGGTCTTGGTTTCTCCACTTTCATATCGAGTAGTCTGGACCTTCATGGAAAGATATTCAACCTACTTTTCCACTGACTGGAGATAACATTCGCATGAAAGTTGGAAATGGAGCAACCATTTCTTTTTGGAATGATCATTGGCTTGGTGAGTCACCTCTCAAATCTACCTATAGCTCTCTTTACAATCTATCAAAACTGAAAAATGGGATCTATCATGAAGCACTGAATCCCCTTGGTTGACTCTTGGAATTTCTTCTTTCGCCAGAACCTTACAGAGAATGAAATTGATGAATGGACCTCACAATCGTACTTACTGCCTCTATCTCTCCCTACATCATTGGATGATAGCTGGATTTGGAAACTTGAAACCAATGGTTGTTTCTCCACCAAATCTCTCACTAGTTTACTTGCATCACAAGATGGTATGGAGAATAAAAATTTCTACTGTTCGCTTTGGAAGGACAAATGCCCCAAGAAAGTTTCCTTCTTCATTTGGGAGATTAGCCATCCGCGCCTTAACATGAGCAACATCATTCAACGTAAATTCCATTGGGCGTATCTCTCTCCTAACTAGTGTGTTAATTGTTTTTTTTTTTTTTTTTTGAAACAAGGGTAACCACGCACGTCCCTAGGCCAGGCACCAGGAGACATCGAATGAGCAATGTCACAAGTGAGTCTCGAACTTAGGACCTTGAGGAGAGCATACCTTTAAACCCAAGTTTTTGTGCCACCCCTTGGGGACAGTGTGTTAATTGTAAGCGCAGCGGTGAGGACCAAATTCATCTTTTTCGGAATTGTTATTTTGCATCATCTGGATGGAATGAGATTTTGTCTTCCTTTGATTGGCACACTCCATTGCCACACAGCTCTATTGAATTTTTGACTTATCTTTGGTGTGGCCATCTATTCAAGGACCATGTGGCTGTCTGTGGCTTAATTTTATCGCAGCAGCTTTTTGGAAGATTTGGATGAATCATAATGATAGAATCTTCAAAGATACAGAGGATCTACTCATCTACACTACTCATTTTTTTATTTTATTGCTCGTTTAGCATTAACTTGGAGCAAAGGAACTCATCCGTATTGTAATTATAGTCGTTATTTGCTGATTGGTATTGTTTCTTGTAATGCCCCATATATTTTGTACTCGTTCAAACATCAATGAAAAGTTATGTTTCCTATAAAAAAAAAACCACTCCAATTTGACCCACCACTCCTTTTCTCCTATGTTTTTTTGGGTCATCCCCAAGTTTATTTATTAGGCTAACTTGACAGGAAATAAGCTCATCTAGAAGCATTTTGTGAGGGTTTTATTTGGCTCACTTGGCAAGAAAGGAACAAAAAACATTTAAAGATAAAGAAACCCATTTTGAGAGGATTCTTATGTTATTGTCTTTTTGGTTATTATTTGGTATAAATGCTCTTCTTTTTTCCATTACTATAGTATCTATGTCCTTTTATTTAATCGGATAGTCTTTAGTAACTCCTTTGGAATGTGGTTTTATTCATCATTTGTAATTCTATACAAAAATGAATTTGTTTCTTATAAAAAATAAATAAATAAACGAACTAACAATTTGCATTAGAAAAGGTCGGTTCAATGAATTTACCAATTCTTACCTCGTTTGGATCAAAGTAGGTTCGGACTAAGAGATGCTCAAGCCGCAAGTATCTTTCCGGTTGCTCCTGCTTCATGACACCCATCACTTGGGTTTGCCTTAGAATAGCACGAGCAGTATCCAACTCACGAAGCTCAATCATTTCTAATACAATCTGGAAAAATAATTACAAGAAGGTAGTAACAGTTCATGAAGGGCATCAAGATTCTCAAACCGGAAGAATTTCTTATAAGAATTACAATTAGACATTAAAAAAACAAGAGTATACTGTTCAAACATAGTTTTATAGGTTTTAAGACTCTACTATCATGAGACACATGTGAATTGGTTCGTGACTAATTTTACCCAACCCTTCTATGGAGCCACGGTGGTCGAGGAGTGAGACAAGTTTGTTCGTTTAAAAAGAGGGGTGCAGTTTGTATGACTAATGACAAGAAGTTTTATGTGGATACTATGGATGCTTGTAAAGGAAAGGGGAAGGAAGTGGAAGCTAGCTCTGATTTGTCTACTTGGAGATTTTAGTGGATGATGGCTTGAATATAATAGTTGATGCACCGAGGGAAACTTTTTTCTTGTTTTGAATAAACTCTTGTTCTTTAAACTAAGAAAAAAAAACTTTTCATTAAGAAAATGAAAAGACCAAAGCTCAAATAAGATACAAAATCCAAGAAGGAAAATACAAAAACAATAGCAAAACAAAGAAAATACAAAAAAACGAAATATAGATAAGATAAAGATACAAAAGAGTCAGTAATAAACAGAGGTTGAAAGATGAAGACAGTAGGCCTTGACTGCAATGCTCCAACATGGTGATCTTCTTGTGAAAATAGTAGGATAAACAGGCAAACTGAGGAACGCCCAAAAATCTAGAATCATCTGAAAAGCTTGAAAACCAGAATCTTGATCTGGCAAATAAATAAAGCTGACAAATATTCGGCATCAAATGAATTATGAAATCAATTGAATAAACTCTTTTTGAAACAGGAAACAATCCGAAGAGTTTATACATGATACAAGATACAAAAGGGAACCAAACTAAGCCAAAAACAAAACACCATGATAAGATAGAAAAGTAAATAATAACAAGAAAGACTAAATATAGAAAAAAGAAACATCTCAGATTAAAAATTCTGCTGAGGGGAGAAACTTGCAAAGGCCTCTGGTATCCATATAGGGGCAAGGAGCCAAAAGCAACCATTTCCAAGACTAGTTTTATGTAGACTAGCCATCGAAAAAGTCATTCGTAGAGCAAGAATCATAAACTCTTGACATCAAGCACACTCTGCAAGACTTTTATACCACACTTTTGAGAGTGGGCATGGCCTGAACCAATCCCAAACTCTTGACATACTAATCCACGGCTATGGATATCCCCATCCACATTTATCAAATGGTTCAAATTACTAATCTCGGTGCCATCCCAAAGAAAATAACAGAGTAATCTCCACACAGTAAAAAGAAAAGAAACCAATCATCTAACTTCTTTTGCAACAAATCCAGTAGCGTCTCTCATATAGAAAGCCCTCCACCCACTATTAATCCACAACAAGAATTCCATGTTGATGAGCTAGTTTTTGGGAGGGATAGCTTTAAACTAAATAACACTAATCTTTGCAATTTTCGAGAATTTTTCTAGAACTTCGGCATTCATGGCTTGAGGATCATCTACAAAACTCCAAAATCAGCCAGAAAAAGCTCCTCAATTGTATCATTTGCCTAGGCTTCACAAGATGATACAAAGATGAATCTGTCAAGCTAACACTAAAGGCAAATTCAGTGTCATTGTCTTCTAAGGGAGAAGAATGAACGTCCAGGGCGTCTAAGGGTGACTTAAGTGGATCATATGAGGAAGCTTCAATCAATGCAAGACAAGGGAAGGGGTGAATGCATATGAAGGTGCCTGAGGGGATGGGTGTTTTGCTACAAAGAACCATAAATGATAGTAGAGCAACACTCTACTAATTGGTTTGGATTTAAAGGAGGTCTCAACACCTCCTCTGAATCTGCAGGTATAATGAAGGGGAAGTTCTTCAATTGGGAATTTACACGAGGGGAAGTTCTTCAATCGGGAATTTACAAGGGGAGGTCGACGAGAAAAGGGGTGATTGTGAAATATTTGGTTAAGAAGGAGATGTGAGTATGGGTGGGTCACAATGGGACAGTGGTTGGTCAAAAAGATATGGATTATTGGGCAAGACCAGAAATTCAAAGCTGGGAGAAACAGACAGGTGGTTATTGTCAAAGGTTGTGGGGATATCAGGAGGCACGAGAGGAATAGAGGTCTCATTTCCTTGCAAAAGAGGAGGATCTAAGAGATTTTTTAGAAGAGAAGATGGTGGATTGGGATTCCTAGACATAGAAAGCTGGTTAATAGGGATATATGGTTGGACGTCAGGGTTAAAATCCAAGTCAATCAACACTTCGTTCATTCTTAAAATATTCAAGGGATTGTTGAAATCATTTATGAATAGATTGCCCTTGCAAGAGGAGGAGGTTCAAGTGAGAAAATATCTCTTAAGTGTAGGAATAAGCCTCTTTTAAGTGGATAGGAGTCTTTGATTGTTGCTGGCATAAAACCAAATAGGTTACGTTTAACTTTAATGCAATCTGAGACATTAATAAGATTAATTGTTTCAATGCTAATGTTGAGATATGCATTGATATGGATTAATCTAATGGTAGATTTGAAATAGGCAACCATCCCCCATACCGTTTTGATGACAGAATGGAAACTATGCCTTGAAACATCCCATTTTTCAATTTTCCAGAAGCTTTAATTAAAAAGTCTAAACACTGGTTAGGCATTGAGATAAGTGCTTTATCGACAAACAAGGGGTTGAGCACTACATTGGATTTGAAAATCTCTATCAATGTTCTCGCAATATCTTGCGAACTGTTGTGCGCAAACAGCTTTGAGACAATCGAAAAGTTGGCAAAATCACGATCAAGAACGTCTTTATGTTTTCTTACCAAAATGAGGATGAGGTCTTGACTTGAGGCTAGTGATCCTTGATAATGATTTATAGGAGAAACAAACTGGGCATAGTCTAAAGGAGGATCAAATTGCAAGCTAGTCAAAGAATACTCTCCAGGAGCCTGGCAAATGTTTAGGTGGTCTAATGGGTTTCTTTGTGACGTAGGAATTAGAAAGGAGTGATGAAAAGAAGTCTCACATCATTAGCAAAATAGCATATAAACCTTCCTTGACTTCTCTAATAGGGATATATGGATGAAAAATGATCACCTCTTTTTGGCCAGACAACACAATGACATTAACCTAATAGATGATCAAAGTTTCCTCACACAAATAGTTATGAAATCATTAATGAAAGACTGATGAAAGAAATTCTTTAGCAGTTGCTTTAATAATTGGGATAGGGAAGACTTCAACCATAAAAATAGAGAAATGGATAAGGGAATAGATTGGCTGAAATTGGAGTCTTTAATCCAAACGAAAGATTCATCTTTCCGAATGAAAAATAAATCTCCAAAAATGCTACAACATTTTATTTCCATCGACTCTAAAGAGAAATAGGTAGCAACCAAATAGACTAGATATAGGAAAAGACATACTCGGTGAAGAAATGGGCAAAGAAACGAGGAAGATAGAAAGAGGATACCGAAGAAAATGAGAGAAGAGTGAACATCGGCGAAAGAATAGACTCAGACCCAGAAGAAAAGACAACTCAAGACAAAAAGAGGGAAGACAAAGAATTGAGAACCAAGGGGTCATGAAGCAAAGAAGAGAAAAAAAAATTGAGGGGCCAAAGAAAAACAAAGCTGTCGAGACGACACAAAACAAAAACAAAACAGCAAAGACAAAAGTTCAAAGGGTGATGACAACTCGACTAGTTTAGTCATGTACTCACTTGGTGAAGTAGGGTTGGACATCTATGCCTCTTTAATATGGGGTCTTGGAATCGGCTAGTTCAAACAAAGGAACAACCCCTTCTAGTGAAGTGTCTTTGACGCTTTATTATTGAAGAAGAGGTTGGTTGATTGTTGGAATGTCCAGAAAGGTGATTGGAACCTTGGTACTCAAGTCAAAGAGGCATTATGGATGAAGAGTTTGATAGTTGATTGAAGCTTTGACCTTATTTTTTGTGATTAATTTGATCATGTTGGGGAAAGAGTTGATAAAGCCTACTAGTCTCTTGAGAAATCGAAGATGTTGAACCTTCACTAAACTAACAGAAACTAGCCAAGAAATTAGTTTTACTTTCATCAATTTGATTTTGAGAATTTAAGTTTTTTTTTTTTTTTTTGTCGAGCCTTGCTCATAGAAGATTGAATACACAAGACATAATTGAAAGAAAGCGAAAAAAAAGTTTGTTTGTCTCCATCAATTTGTGTTTGTGTTTGAAGGGTGAAGAGAGCATTAGTCTCTTTTCGTTTCATTAATGAAAAGTTTATTATTTCAAAAAAAAAAAAGAGAATAGAGAACATCTTTTCAAAATAAAGAGAGGGACCAGTGCCTTACGACTTTCAACCTTCACATGTATCGTCCTAAGAAGATGGAAGATTGGTTGCTTGAAGGTCTTAATGGCTAGAATCTCAAAGGAAAGTCTAGAGTACTATGGAGGTATGTTGCATAAGCCTTTGTGTGAGAACTTGGAAGGAAAGAAACAGGAGGATATTCCAAGATAAGCCGAGCTTTTTTATTTGTTTTGTAATTGGTACAAATTATTTCTTTATAATGACTTAGAAAAAGGAAATTATTTTGCAATTATAGCCTCTAAATCCTTCATAATTGGGAGGCGATGCTTCATTAGTCTTTTGTTGGGAAATGGTTCCTCGCCCTACTGCCCTTAGGCTAGGTTGTTCTCTTTTGTTGGTTAACATATTTGTCTCGAATCCAAAAACACTCTACAACCGATCTTATGTACATTTTTTGTCCGTCAATGGAATTTTAGTCTCAAATCAGGGAGGAAAAGACCATAAGAACAACCACAAGGAAAATAAACCAGGACTATAGCTAAATGATTGGCTGCCCTGTCTACATAGTCTGTCAATGGACGTGTACAGTGACAGAGACAACAACTAAATGATTGATTGCTTAGCCTAGATAGACTGAAGAATGAGAGTACAACATCGACTAGGATTTTGGTGACGGTGTCTAAATTGAAATAGTTTCAGTTCAGAGCTTTGATGCCACAAAGGTATGTATGAATTATGAGAATAGATTTAGTATTTTATTGAGACCGTGTATTTATACAAGGAGTCTCCTAACAAACTATTCTAAAAATAGTAACATGTTAGATAAATACAGGGAAATAAATATACAAAGGAATGGATTCCAACTAACAAAGACATGATCTTCCTACTTGATTTTCTACCGTTTATCTCCCACCTAATGGTCCTTCCAAAAATGAACTTTTGAGTCTTACCCAACAAAGCAACTAACAAACTGAAAGAAAAAAGGAAAAACCAAAAGAGATAGCTTTCCAGAGGTTTTTATGAAGGCACCTAAGATCCCACTTGAAGTACAATAAATAAAAATGAACTTACAAAAGAGATATCTTTCTTGACAACATGTTGAATAGTGTAGACGATTATTTTATCCCAACCAAAAATAAACTTACCATTCTAACATTTTTTTAAACAAGAAACAATCTTATCATAAGTATAAAATATGACATAAATGGTTGGGAAGCTCCTTTTGGGAAGAGAATCAAGTTTTGGCTTGATAAATGTAATGATTAGTCATAAGTTTAAAATATTAGATTGATTTGAAAAAGTAAACGCAAGATTGAATTACTGTATAGTTTGTCTCTACCTGTTCATATAAGTCCTCCAAATTATTTCTTGGAAGCTTAAGTTGAGACACTTGAGGCAATATGGCATCCCACCGTCCAGAGTTGATATCAGCAACAAAAGTTTCAATGCTATCTACTGTATTTAAAGAAACCTGACACTCATTCTGTAACGTCTGGAATGTTTGGTGCAATGAATTTTCCTTACAAAACTGGAGCACGATCTTTATAACACTAAAAAAGGAAGCATATCATAAATTTGTTTGCTCTTGAGAAGATAAAGACAATTCATCAGATCTAATCACATCTTGAAAATAAACTAGCTTTTTATTGTTTATATTCTAAAGATTATGTTCTGGTTTTTTTCTTGTATTCTTGTATTCTTGTATTTTTGTTGCTTTCCTTTTCTTTATTTTTCTTTTGTTATTTTTTTTCCTTTTTTAAAGATTTTATTTTGAGCATTGATCTTTTTTCATTTCACAAGTGTTGTTTTCTTGTCAAAAAATAAATAAAAACAAACTACTTATCTACATTACATAATACATAACGAGAGAGAGAATATGCCAGCATTATGATCAATAATCGAGGTTGACATTGAATATGGGAATTACTACTTAGAGATAACACCATATAAATATGAATTTAACAATAAATCATCTGAAATGTAGCAACAGTAAAATTAAAATGTATGTATTGGTTACCAAGCAAAAAGAGGAATATTTATTTTAGTGGAAAGTAAAGCGGTCTCTCTCTAAACTCTCTCTCCCTCTCTAATATCTCTCAAAACAAAGCCCCAAAACCTTCCCCCTCCCCCTCCAGCGCCACTCCTCACTAGAGCAAGAGGAGGACCATCGACAAGCTCATCCAGCTAAGAGACGCTACCCACCTCTCCTCTTTCGTCTTTTGACCTCAATGGGAATGAACACTTATGCCTCTTACCCTCCACAAATCCACCAGATTTACTCTTACATTCGTCTTCGCCAGCACCGACAAGCTCCCAGAGCTATATCCAGTAAGCTTTCCTCTCCCAACTCTACTTCTAGTAAAGTTTTTTACCAAACCTGTTAACCTTGAGTGGATTTTTACAAGATGTATAAACTTCAGCGAGTCTTTCACCAAATCTGAAACACCCAAGTCGATAATCGTCTACCATCGTTGGATTCTAAATCAGTCTTCAACCTTGCATTCGTCGAAGATGGTCGGACGGTCAGCTTCTTCAATGGTTTGGGTAAAATGTCGTTGTCGATAATTGAAGGCCTATTTTCGCAAATGATTCAGTCTTTGACGAACCGAACCGATCCACCAGAACCAACTCAGTTCATTTATCTTTTAAAGGCCTCGATATTGGACAGTGTTGAAAATCTAGTTGTAGCTTCAGTGGCAGATGTTCCTCAACTTTGATGATGGTCAGATGTCTAACGTTTTCATGCGTATAGTGAAAACCGTGTGAGTATATGTTGTGGAGCTAAATCCCCTGATGTTGGCGAGTAGGTATCAGTTAGATGTTTGTGTATTGATGACATTGTTGAATGCATTCCAGTGTGTGGGAGATTTGCATGAGTTTGCTGAATTGAAGCACTTTTTCCTAGCGAGTTTCTTTCCTCTACATCCTCTGCATTGAAGAACTTTTTCTATCTAAGGCGAGGCGCCAGCATTGAACATGGAGCCTTTTTTAGTCTGACACACCTTTTAGGTCTTTTTAAAAAACACTACTCATAACTAGGCCCAAAACCTGTGTAACACTTGCATCTTTATCAATTAAAATATTTTCGTTTTTTTTTTTTAAATGATATTTGGGAGTGTCTGTGCAAAACTTGATGCTCGACTATTCTAAAGGAACAAATGTATGACCCAACTAGATTTGGTTGTCGAATAACCTAGTGTAAAATAACTCATAACTTCTATGAGTTTTATGATTTACCATGCTCTTACTTGACCACTATTTTAATACATGTGGTTTCCAACGATAAGAACATTTGACAAACATGTACGTGTAGTTTTTTCTACAAAATCTCTTGTTAAACACAGTAATGCAGGCATTGTTGATATATCAGATGAATTTAGAAGCTTCTATTTGAAGCTGTGGGATGGTTATCAGCCTAAAAAAGTCAAATTCCTGGTATGGGAAATCAGTCATAGTGCAGTCAACACATATGGTAATTTACAGCAGAAGCTCTCAGGCTTAGCTATGTCTCTTAGTTGCTGCTCCATCTATTACAGAGATGCTGAAACACAGGATCATCTCTTCTATCATTCCCCATGGGCTGCTGCCTTTTGGAACCAGATCATTGGTATTTTTGGATGGTCTCTTTGTAAGGTTTCCCTTACAAAGAAAATAATAAAAAGGAAATAAGATAGTTTTATTGATAACAAGCAATTCGAGATGGCAAATCTCCCAAAGAGCTTACAATGTTCTTACAACCTTATACTTTGTCTACCTTAACATACTCTTGCTCATGCTATTTATATAATAATACATTACTTCTCCCCTAAGTATCATAATGACTAATACACTCTTACCATTCTCTAGATAATTAATATTGTGTTTATCTCTAAGATAATAACTCCTACTTGTATTCCCCATACACCAACTTCCAAGTCTCATAACTTAATGTTCTTTTCTATGTTTTCAGTATTGGACTCCTAACACTCTTGTGCTTCCAAGAGATCTCATTTCTCTTCTGCATTGCACTTTGGATGGGCACCCTTTTAAAAATTCGAAAGCTACTCTCTGGTTAAACCTCATCTATGCTTTTTTTTAGAAATTCTGGGGAGAAAGGAACAACTGCATCTTTAAAGACACACATTTGTCTCTAGAAACTCTCATAGAGGATACTATTCACGCTGGTCTTTTTTGGAGTCATAGGCTTCCTCCATTTTGTAACTATGATCTTACTTTTTTACTTGCACATTGGCAACAATTTTTGTACCGTCTTGTTTGACGATGACTCTTATTCATTGATCAATGAAGTTATGTTTCTTACCAAAAAAACAAAAACAAACATGTACGTGTAAAATAATAGTGTGAGAGCCATCTCGCTTTAAAAAAACCAAATTTAAACTTCACTGTTATTATTCCACTCTTTAGATCTAAACTATGTAATGAAAGCAACTGGAAATAAGATAAATGACGAACCATGGAAAACTTACAAAATTTCAGCTGCACAAGTGTGAAAGCGCGTATTATAACGGGTTGCAAGCAGTTAGAAAACCCAACAAAATAAAATTCAAAAGGGAGAACTGAATATAAAATACAAGCCGCTCATAAGTAGCCGTACAGTAAGTCGTCGCCCCACTTCTAAAATCGAAATTTCTTGATAACCAAGGAGAAAGAGATGGAACTAAGAAACAGCGAAGAGGGGGAAACGTACTCTCTAGCTTCGATTTCGAGTGTAGACATGCTGGGCAGGTCGGAGGATAAAATTCAATGAGAGGAAGACAAGGGACGGACAGAACAGACCGCTTCTTTTTTGTTCCGCCGGGAATAATTTATGAAAGTACGAGAGATCAGGGTTAGGTTGGATCAATTTAATCGGTCTAGGGTAGGTTTTAACTACAATTTTTATTTCTTCTTAGAAAGGTGTGGATTGGAACCACTCACCTTTTTATTATTTGACCATACAAAATGTCATAACTTATTTTAAAGATTTTTTTTTGTTTAAATTTTACATAAAATATGAAGTTTATAACAATCAGTCTCTAAACTTTTAATTTAATCGATTATCACTTTTAAAATTTGGTAAGAGTTATATTAAATTAATCTCTAAACTTTGTTAGGGTGTGTTTGTTATTTGGACATACTTCTCGATAACCCCTCGTTTGTTTTTTGTAGTAAACAACCACTATTAACCATTCTTCAACCACTATTTAATCTCACTTCAAATTTGTATTTTTTTTATTTTTTTTCAAATTTTATATTAAATCTCATCAAACTTATTTTTTTAATTTCGGCTAACATCAATATTAAAATATATATTTCTAAAAATGATTTTAACTCTATTGAAAAAAGTCAATAGTATGTTGACTTGGTTGTAATGCAATTTAACTCTACGAATTCTATTTTGAAATAAATTATTTCATAAAAAATTATCAATTAATAATAATTTTAATTCATAAAAAACCTCATTTTTTTAAT
>JBBMKA010000015.1:81906-118551 GCA_037833695.1 Sechiopsis laciniata | reverse complement strand
TTTATTTTTCTAGTAGTTAATATTTTAAAAAATAATAAAAATAAGATACAAAAATTTAATAAAATTAAGTAAGAAAAAAATATATTTTTTGAAACTACGAATTTTTTTTTCTTCTATTTATATTTTTGTATTAATAAACAAATATTTTAACTACTATATAATATATTTTGCTTACTTTTGCTTAATAAAACCATTATCCTATTACTTCCTATTTTTTTATTTTCTAGAAAAAATTATTTTTACAAAGTTTCACGTAAATATATTTCTATTACTTCCTTAATAATTTAACGGTCTATTCAATGGTAAATTTAGTCCAAATTTTTTAAATTTATTATTATTTACTTAATTTATGATACCAATATGTATAGTGACACAATTAAAATTAAAAGTTGATGGATAATTCAATATGATAGTTTTTGTTTAATTTTAAGATAGTCTGTAAATGACATGAATTTGAATTTTTTAATTTTAATTATTATTAAATTTAAAAACATAAAAACACTTTTTAAGATCAATAAAAAACAATTGAGGTGAATAATTAAAATTCATAAACTTTCAATTATTGATATATAATTATTATTATTTACTTCAACCCCATTTTCAAAAAAAAAAAATTATATCAACCACTTTTAACCCCAATCCCCAAACAAGTAGTTGATTACTCCACTACTATTAATTCTAATCCCTAAACGAGTAGTTAACATAACCACCTCATCCTCTTCCGCTCCACCTTTAATCTAACTCTCTCTAATTGGCTTTCTCGCCTCCAGCCGAACCTCGATTCAATCGACCGATGATACACAACACTCCTCGCATTAACGGCGTTTCTAATCGGCGCGTTATTAATGGGTCGTCGGCCGGCCGAAAATAGCATAATAATATATATCTATATTATCCAAGCTTCTTTTTATGGCCGCTCTCTGTTTCTTCTACATTGTTCTCCTCTCCTCTTTTTCTGCCGTTGCTAACACCAGCCCAATCTCCCTCCCTCTCTCCTTCATTCCCACGCTTATTCAAATCCACTCCAATCTAATAAATTTCCTTGCTTCTTCTTCCTAAAACAGAGCCCAACAAATCAAAATCCAATTTCACTTCCAAACCCCCTCCTACCCTCTCCACCTGGCCGTCCGAAAATCGCCAGCGTCGGCGTCGGAAGAGAAAAGAGAGAAATGAAAAACAGAGAGAACAAAGATCTGATAGAGGGGGAGAAATGCAAATTAATTTGGAAGGGAAGGAGGGAGGAGTAAAGTCTGGGGGACCCCACTTTTATTATTTTAAATTGAAAAATATAGTAGACCCCACTCATTTTATTTTTACTTATTTCACAATTCACTCGAGACAAAAAAAAATATGCCCTATTTTGTAAATGTTTTTAAAACTTCCCCCCCCTTTTTTTTTTACTTTTCTAAAATTACCCTACTTTTACAATTTGCCCAAATTTAAGAGACACTTAAACTTCACTGATGGCTGAATCTTTTTAGCTTTTTCGATAGCATAGGGAGCTTTTGAAAGTTGAAAGACTAAAATATAATCATGTCATAGTTTACAAAATAAAATGATATATTAACTCATAAAATTATAGATGATTAGAATTAGGTTGTATATTTTTAATTCGTGTAAGGTAAGTATTAACTATCATTTTTATCTTAAAAATAAATAAAAAAACTATCATTTTGATCGATTGTTTTCAAAACTCAACAAATGGAATAGGAGGATTCAAACGGTAACTTTTGGATTATTTGATCATACGAGATATCATTTGAGCACTTTTATTTTGGCGATTTTTTAATTGTACAAAAAATACTCATAAAGTATAATGTTTATAACAATTAATCTTTGAACTTTTAAATTAATCAATTATCACCCTAAATTTTAATAAGTGTTGCAAATAATTTATTTGAATTAGATTAATGGTAAATTGCATTTGATGAACTTATCTCACAAAATAATTACAAATTGAGTCAAATTTTAAAATATTTGTATCTATAGTTATTAATAATGTATTATAAATACTCATTAATATAATATTGTGTACCATTAGTATGGTATTATAATACTAATTGATATAATTGTTATTTTTTTTAAAATGACGGTATTATTTTTAAAATTTTACTAATCTTCTAAGTTTCCGTGTTTCTAACTTTTTGTTGAATAGTTTAAGAAAGTATGGATAATCACGGTTATGTTGTGTCCTTTTTAATCCATGTAGGGTAGGTTTTATCTACAATTTTTATTGATTTCTTTTTAATTTTTTAATTTTTTAATTCAACAAGTGGGAGTGGAGAATTTGAAAATGTAACCTATTAATTATTTGGTATACAGCACGACACTACTGCTACTTTTGAAGATTTTTCTTTTTTACTTCGCAATTATACAAATAGTTCATAAACTATCGTGTTTATAACAATTAATCTCTAAACTTTAATTTAACTATAAAAGAAAAATGTGTGTTGGCCGTGTGAAATCATTTTACATTAATTTGTATTTGTTTATTTTTTTTTAAATTTTAAGAGTATAAATTAAACTTATAACTTTTTTGTTATAAAAATAATTCACGTTGCTCGACTAATGCTCATGTGGACAATTTGTTATTTTGTTAAAATAATAAAAATAATAATATAAATATATAAAAGGCCTGCTATGGTATCTAAAAAATTTTATATAGTATTTTAAACCAAATTTTTTTTGTTAGTACTTTAAACCAAAAAGTTTAAAATAATAATAAAAATTATAAATAATTAAGTGATATATATATTGAATTCCAAATAAATATTGAAAAGCATGTAAACATATATAAAAAAAGGAAAATTATAATGGATGAATAAAATAATTATAAATAGTCAAATTAGCCATCCTAGAGTGGCTTTAAGTCGTGAAAGAAAAATTTATTTCCAGAGTTCATTTCACATCTAAATAAATATAGAGAGCAAATGAAACTTCGTATATTTTTACAAAAAAAATCTAAGACAAGTCTCCATAAAACTTTCATCTGAAGTTTTGCCGCCATTTGCTTCATTTCTCGCTGCTCGCCCACTGGAGCACTCCTTTTTGGCCATTTTCGCTTTCCTGCATTGTATATTTTGTGGCGTTTATCAATACGCGTTCGATGGCTTCAAGAAGTCATCGAGAAATCAATGTCGACGACGACGACGTAAATGCCGCATCTCCTCTTTCTGGTTACCTCATATACATATAATCCTTGATCAATCGCTACCATTCCCTTTTCAGGATTTCGACTGGGAAGCAGCCGTCAAGGAAATTGACGTGGCCTGCCTATCTGGAATTCAGTCTGCGTCACATTCACTCCATCTTTCCCTTATAGCACCATCCGACGCTTCTGCAGAAAATCAAGTTTCTTTTCCATTTGGGGAGGAGAGTAAGAAACGCGGCCCTTCTTGCCAGTCGACACTTCACAGATTTATCGCAAATGGTAACGCTAATCATCAGAAGAAAACATCGGGCGTCGAAGAATCGGTTCAAGACCGCGGCCTTGCTGAAGAATCTGTCACCCTTATTGACATCGACGTGGAGGCAGCTAAGACATGGGTATATCCAGGTCGTCTCTGAACTCTAAACTAATTTTTATTTTTGTTGTTTTGGGATTTCTATCCACGAATTCAATGTCGGAGTTAGTGAAGCAAGCACTCTAGAATCTAGGCAATTTGCTTGTAGAAAATACGATAAGCAAACTTCTACAGCTTCTGCCGATGCATACTTATTACTTCCATACGAAGTTCACATCCCATTTACCCAGTTCGTCAAATTCAAGGAGCATCGTGGGTTCCTTAAATTCAGCAAAATTGTGCTCGTCGTGTAATTCCTTGCGATAAGGAATGCGCCATTGAATCATTGCTGAACTTTTTCCACACCAGCCTCAAATCCTACTTTGATTCCTTGTGCTCCAAATTCTCAATCTTCCTCCTTGCAAATTTGCATTTCTTCGCATCGGCCTTTAAAGAGCCATCTCTTAGTACATTAAAGACCATTGTGAGGTAAGTGAGGTGTATTGCCATATCGTGGCTATAAATGAGTATGCCATAAAAAAAAACAACTAGATGAATCTTCTAAAAAAAGCTTAAAAACTTATTTCATTAGCGACCAAAATGTGGCTCGGGCATTTGTTGATCCGAACAACGAGTTTTTACTCGTTGGGCCTCACGTGTTATGTATGATTTTTTTGTGTATCCCTTTCATGCATCTTGATCTGATGGCAATCTGATTTTAAATCTATCTAAGGGAAGAATTTTGCCCCATGTAATCCATCAAGGAGTTCCTTGATTACGTGTATGAGAAATTTGTCTGGTATAGTCCACACAAGATCTACCACTACTGAAAACGAAAAAAATCACAAAGTATCTCTCTCTATACTCTTTAAAAAAACCCCAGACCCGAAATCTCTTCCCCATCCCTCCAGCGTCGCCCCTCACGGCATCCCCTATGCACTCTCTCGCTTTCTTCACCACAATCCTCAATGGTAAAAGCCAATGTACTAGCAACCATTGTTTCCTCTCAAAACCCGTCGTTCCTTAGAGTTTTTCGTCCGGTGAAGCATTTTTCCTCGTCGAATTACACGCAATTTTCCTTGCCATGAACTAACTATCTCCGACATTGTAGCATCCATTGGAGTCATGTGCTCAACTAAAGTAGCAAAGGGGCCGCATGTTTGTTATTTGAATCCTTGTTGGAGTTGTGTGCTCTTCGTTAATATTCTCCCATAGACGACGGCTAGCGAATGGGCTCCTATGCTTTGGTCCTTTCTTTGCCCTAATTTTTGAATTTATTCGATACTCTAAATTATGCCAAATGACCATGAAAGATATGTACAAATATAGAAGCCTCATCTAAAATAACATTGTTTTCAAGGTTGGAAAACGAGAATCCACCTTCTTTTGGGAGGATTTATGGACTGAGGAGACCAAGTTTTTTGATAGATTTCCTCTTATTTATCACTTATCCCTTTAAATAAGACAATGATTATCTATATCTGAAACCACTCATTATCCAGTTGGGATGTGGCTTTTAGAAGAAATTTGAATGATACACACGAGTGGGCCATAGGCAACATTTGGACTAGTGTTTTAAAAGGCGCTCCCAAGCACACCAAGGCGTGCACCTGGGTGCAAGTCGCGGTTGATGCGCCTCGCCTTGGAAAGGCGAGGCGCAATTAATAAGGTGCATGCCTTTTGAGGCTTTTCGTGAAGTCTTGGGGCAGCAAGATCCTCGTACTAGGTCATTCGAAGTGCGAGATAATTGATTCAAGACATTTCAATATCTTAAATATCTTAATTCTTCAACTCACAAAGACGAAATTCAGTTTCTTTTTTTCTGTCCTCCGCAACTCATATTTTCCCGCTTCTCTAGCCACACATTCTCTATTTCTCCATCCACACCATCATTCGTGAGTTCTTCTTAACAACACTAAGTTCAAAGGTTAATAGTTGATTCCTTATGTATGTTTTACATATTATTCTTGAGTAAAAAAACTTCATTTCTTTCCATGAAATGAAGGTTAATAGTTGAATCTTATGTATTTCTTATATATTATTCTTAGTTAAGCTTCATTTCTTCCATGAAATGAATGTTAATAGTTGAATCTTATGTATGTTTTTATATATTATTCTTGGTTAAAACTTCATTTCTTTCCATGAAAGCGTTTTTATTGTATATATACACACACATATATATTTTATGTTTTTTTTTAATATAGTGTGCCTTAAGTAAAAAAGCCTGCGCCTTTTGGTGCGCCTCGTGCCTCAGGCTCCAAAGGCTCAGTGCGCCATGAGCTTTTTAAAACACTGATCTGGACAAAAATGTTCTCACTGATGAAGATGACAAGTGGCTATGGAGCCTTCATAATTTGAGAGCTTTCACTACAAGCTCTTTTCATATTCTTAATGAAAAGTTTGTCTCTTGTTTAATAAAAAAACTACAAGCTCTCATACAAGAAGATTGCATCTCCAGAAAATCTCCAAACTTGAGAGCTATATATATCACTGTTGTAGGGTCCGACTTAAGAAAGTAAATTTTTTCTTATGGGAATTGAGTAAAGGGGCTGTTAACAACACTAATGATATTCTACAAAAGAAACTCTCTTTCACAACTTGCTGTGCTACAAAGAAGCTGAATCTCAAGACCACATCTTCAATTATTGTAGGTTTTCTATAGACTACAACATTCTGGACATTCATGCTCTTTCCATTTGGCTGGTCCCTTGCTAGACAAAAGAGCATCCCACATATCATCACATATTTGCTACTGGGTCACCCTTTTGAAAAGGAAAGGAAACTCTATGGCTTAATTTCACTATGGTGGAATGAAAGGAACATCAAGACTTTCAACGATACGCACAACAAATACAATTCTCTTAGAGAATCTATCGTTTTTATGCCCTATATTGGTACCACCACATTCCCCCCTTTTGTAACTATGATCTTACCTTTTTAGTTTCACAGTGGCATAGCTTTTTGTGTACAAATTGGGGGTAGGAGGATAACAAACCCTACATAGAGGGCACTACTACTCTCAAATAATATGAAAGCCAAATACCGATTTTCAGGATCAAACCTGTGACCGTAGAGTTGAAATGAATTACCACCCATCCAGATAACCAATGCGCCACCAACCCATTCGGTCAAGGTGACATAGTGTTTTTGTAATCGTTTCGATTAGGATATTTTCATTCATCAATCAAGAGTTTTGTTTCCTATAAAAAAGTTTGTTTCATATGCCAATATTTAAGCTACATTACGAATATTTGAGTGAATACTTTCTTTTATTTCGTTGAGTATGAACAAGGTATTTATGCATAAGATCTCGAAGTAAATGTACTAAAAATAGTAAATCCTATTTATAGAATAATACAAGAAATTAATTTGTAGACACCTACCTTGTCCCTGTTCCTTCGATGTCTCACGATGCCTGGCTTAGGGATGGGCGTGGTTACCTCAGGTATAGTGGAGCGAAGCTCCGATTTCCTGGTTTCAAAAAAAAAAGAAAGAAAAAAGAATAAAACAAGAATAAAAAAAAGAATCCTAACAATAGCTTGACTTTCTACAAATATAATCCTCAATTTTTTTGGAATTCACCGTTGGATATGTAGGCTATAGATTTCACAAAGTCAGAGATAAGAAGATTTATTTGTCATTATGATACAGTATTTTGTGGCATTGATTGCTTGATGGATTATTTATATTCTTAGAAGTTTAAGTGTTAGTAGAATTCTAATATGATATGCTGTCAATTAAATTATGCAGTTAATGTTCCTCTTCGGGATTATCAACTGGCTATTTCCAAGACAGCACTTTTTTCAAATACATTGGTGGCTTTGCCTACAGGACTCGGAAAGACTCTAATTGCTGCAGTTGTCATGTACAACTACTTTAGATGGTTTCCCGAGGGTAAAGAGGAACTATTAACATCTTATTGATTGTTAAAATTATATCTTCTTAATAATAACTGTTGAATTATGTTCAACCAGCAATCAACCCAAAAGCTTAAACTTGTGGGTTGTGGTAAATTTAATTATATTAACCAACACTCCCCTTCACTTGTGAGCTTTAAAATTTGAGAAATACCCTACAAGTGGAATTTAATTTTAATTGGGGAGGAAACGACTTGGCAGAGTCTCAAACTCAAGACTTCCTGCTCTGATACCATGTTGAATTATGTTAAACCACCAATCAACCCAAAGGTTTAAGCTTGTGGGTTGAGCTAAATTTAATTATATTAACAAAAAATAATGTCCATTGGCCAGTCCTCAAGAGGTGGCCTTGTTGGGATAGGCTCGGGATCTCCAAGGTATGATCCTTGGAGGTTTAAACTTTGAAATCCACATGTGAGCTTAATTGTAAAATCCTTTGTTGTCTTTCGTGTCTAGGTCTTGGAACGGGTGGAGGTTCCTCCGAATATGTAATGGGGTGAAGCTTTGATTTCCGGTTATAAAAAAAATGTCCATTGGTCAACATGAACATAACATCAATAAGTTATAGGTTTGGTTCTTAAGTTTTTGTGAAACATTTGTTAGTTTTACTATTGCGAAGGAATCTGTAGTGCATTTCTTTTGCTTGCGAGGTTTCCTTTTGCCACTAAATAGTGCTCTTAGAAGTTAGAAAACTAACAAAACCATTCTCGAAGTTTTTAAACAAGATGGGTGTCAAAGCTTGAGGCAAAATGAGGGTCTCTCTCTTCCCCCTCCTTATATGTATGCATTAACTATTGTTGTATCTCTCAGACTTTTGTGAAAATAACAACTCGGAAGATCTTTATATAAAATAACATCTGGACATGTAGTTTTGGTAATTGATTACTTTTGCAACATCTATAAGGGAAAAATATTTAGGACTCTAAACATTGTAGGTTGAATCAATTAAAATCCTTGCCTAAAATTGTGTTGAGTTTTGTGTTCTTTTGAAGTTTCCCAAGCATATGAATGAAATGCCAATAATAAAAATTTATGAGATTAGTTTCTTGGAGAAAACTCTCCTCTTTGGGTCCTTTTGGTTCAGGGCACATCAATTTGGTATTCTTTTGGCCAATATACAACACAACAAAGGAATCAACTTGAGGAAGAACAAAGCTTGACTAGCCAAATTGACCCAAAGGTATCCTTGAACTTCTTACAAAATAATTCTGAAAAGACTGTTGCAAAATCTCAATCAAAGAACATTCCAACCAAAATAGCAGAGAAAAAGAGAGGAGTTAACTTGTTGAAAGTTACATATTCCAAAAAATAAACATTCGCTTCCAACCAATTACCAATAAAACGAGTTCAAAATCATGACTCTTCACCTTCATGGTTGACAAAAAAAAAAGCTTAGTAAGTCAAGACAACCAGCGGGAAGAAAAAAAGATAAGAGATGAAGGGAGAAAGAGGCCGACAACGACTGAAGGATTGTGTTGACCAGGAGGGGGAGGAGAAGAGAGAGAAGAGAGAGTGTGCTTTAGTTCCCAAGTTCCAGTTTTAGTGAGTTATTTCCCATTCAACTTATTGATTTTGGAAAAGTCAACGATTATATCTGTATATATATGAGACAAACAAGGGCCATTAAGATTTAATTAGCACATGAAACTATTATTATTATCATTGTGTCATTAAATTTGACTATACCAAATATATAAGTGAAGTTATTGAACTCTTAGGCATGATAAGAAATTAAGAACTTCTTGAAGATGAGGAAATGGAATGCAAGTGAAGTTGACAAAAAATTTATAGGTTCAAATCCTACTATCCGAGAGAGAGATAGAAGAAAAGAAAAGAAAAATATGCTGTTTTCCATTTGCCCAACCTCAATCAAACCTAAGCATTGTCCCCAAAGGGTGGTATAGTGGTTGAAAACTTGGGTTTTGAAGGTGTGCTCCCTCAAGATCCCAGGTTTGAGACTCACATGTGACATTTATTTGCAGACACCTCCCGTGTCTTCATCCCTTCGATGTCTCCCAGTGCCTAGCCTAGGGACGGGCGTGGTTACTCCGGATATAGTGGAGCGAAACTCCAATTTTCCGGTTAAAAAAAAAATCAGACCTAAGCACTACATAACACAAAGATATACAATATAATGCACGTGGATGAAGTCATCTTCCCTATGTTGTTAGCATGACGATGCTTAATGGAATTTATCTGATAGTGAACTTAAAGAACTGTGACATGTTATCCTTGTTATTGCTTTCAGGCAAAATAGTTTTTGCTGCTCCTTCTCGACCATTGGTCTTACAACAGATAGAAGCATGCCATAATATTGTGGGAATATCTCAAGTACGGCGGTAAACTCGTTTTTCAATGAAGTGATTTGATGGATCACTAGTCTTTCTCTTGATATCTTTGTTCTGTTAATTGGAACGTTAACATATATTTTTTTTTTGAAGTGGAATGTTAACATAAATTCAAAAGCTTTCCAATCAAACTTATTGCAGGAATGGACCATTGACATGACCGGTATGATCAATCCTGCAAAAAGAGCAAGTTTTTGGAAAAGCAAAAGGGTTTTCTTTGTTACACCACAAGTGTTAGAGAAAGATATTCAATCTGGTGATTCTTTTAATCCTTAGCCCTCTTGTGCTGTGAGTAGTAATTAATTGGACTTGGGAATTTCAATTCTATATAATTACTCTTATTCTCAATGTAAGAGGGAATTTTTGTAGGACACTGTTTCATGCCTGAATGTCAAATTGTAGTTTTGTATTCTGATTGAAAACACTTAATGATCATTTTCTTGAGATTTTACCATTATTTACTTTCCATCATATTTTGTTATGAATGTATGACAAAAAAGAGACCTTGCACCTAGTGATCTTCTATGACTTACACAGAATGCTGATTGCTGATTATGTACAGTTCATTATTGAAATGATGAAATCGCTATTTGGCAGGCACATGTTTGGTGAAATACTTGGTTTGCCTAGTGATTGATGAAGCGCATCGAGCACTTGGAAATTATTCTTATTGTGTTGCTGTTCGTGAGGTCTTTGTTCATTTTGTACTGATTTCCATTTCTGTTTGATGTTTCACTTTGAGTTTATTACTTTAACTTGCAAGTTTTGGGCAGTTACCATTATGATTTTAAATATGCAGTTAATGATGGTACCTCTGCCACTACGAATTCTAGGCTTAACTGCCACACCAGGATGTAAGTTTCAGATTATGTTTATCAATTTTTTTTCCAGATTATTGTATATATTCTAAATTTTCAGTTGCATTTACACAGCAAAGCAACAGGGTATTCAGAAAATCATTGACAACTTACACATTTCAACCCTTCAATATCGTGATGAAAGTGATCACGATGTCAGTCCATATGTTCATGACAGGAAAATAGAATTAATACAAGTATGCATAAAACCATGTCTTAAGTGAGTGACACTGATTTGCAATATATTTGATATTGTAGCTGTAAACTTGTAGGTTGCAATGGGAGAAGATGCTGTTGAGATAAATAATAAGCTTTTGGAAGTTATACGTCCATTTGTGGCTAAACTTCGTTCAATGGGAATTCTCCCGAACAGAGATTATAGAACTGTATGGCTTTTTATAATCATTTGTTACTGTTTTATTACTAACAACTATGGAACGTATTTGTAATTATTGTTATTATTTTTTTGATAAGAATGGAAAACCTTATATGCAATCAACGAAATGGATAGATATATATAGAGATTTGAAGGAAGCCCTAACTAAGAACGTGAAATTACTATAAAGGGCAAACTAGAAAACTCAAACTGTAACACTCTCCCTCAAGCTGGAGCATATATGTTAATCATGCCCAGCTTGTTACAAAGATAATCCACTCGAACCCCATTCAACGCTTTTGTGAAGATATCTCCTAACTGATCTCTTGTCCTCACTTACTCAGTAGACACCAACCCTTGTTGTATTTTCTCACGAATAAAATGACAATCAATTTCGATATGTTTATTTCGCTCATGAAACACTGGATTCGAAGCGATATGAATAACAGCCTGGTTGTCGCACCATAACTTGATTGGAGTAGGAACCTTGAATTCTAATTCAGCCACGAGTTGATGTACCACATTACTTTGCACACTGACTGTGCCATAACTCGATATTATGATTCAACATTCGACCGTGAGACCACATTCTGTTTCTTACTCTTCCACGAAACAAGGTTCCCTACCACAAACACACAATATCCAAAAGTGAACCTTCTATCATCTCTTGATTCAGCCCAATCAGCATATGAAAAACATTCCACCCTCATATGGCCATGACATTTATACAAGATCCACGTCCAGGCGCAACCTTTAAGTAACACAGAATCTGGTGCACTGCTGCCCAATGATCCACAGTAGGAGAAGTCATGAACTGACTCACAATGCTCACTGAATAAGCTATGTCTGGACGTGTTACCGTAAGATAATTCAGTTTTTCAACTAACCTTCTATACCTCTCAGGATCTTCAAACGACTCTCCCTCCTTAGTAAATTGTGCACTAGGCACCATTGGAGTATTGCACGGCTTGGCTCCCAATTTCTCTATTTTTGATAGTAAATCAAGCACATATTTTCTCTGTGATAGGAAGACTCCCTTCTTATTCCTCAACACTTCAATCCCCAAGAAATATTTAAGCAAATCCAAGTCTTTAGTATGAAACTGATCATGAAGAAACAATTTCAGGGACAATATACCAGACATATCACTCCCAGTAATCACAATGTCATCAACATACACAACCAACAAGATAACACCATTTGTGGACCAACGGTAAAAGACAGAATGATCTGATTTACTCTTCGTCATTCCAAATTGCTCAACTATTTAACTGAACTTCCCAAACCAGGCGCGTGGACTTTGTTTTAAACCATACAAAGATTTCTGAAGACGACATACTTTATTGCTTTCCCCCTGAGCAACAAACCCATGTGGTTGCTCCATATACACTTCCTCCTGCAAATCACCATGCAGAAATGCATTCTTAATATCAAGCTGATGTAACAGCCAATCGTGAGAAGCTACAATAGAGGTGAATAACCTGACAGAGGTAAGTGATAGGGCCCAGCCCAGTTGGCACGTATACACATGGAGGGGCAAAAGTGGAAAGGAGCACATGGAAATGACGTCGTAACCTGGGAAGAAGGGGGAGCTAGGAGTACTTGATTAATATCTTAATAATTTGGTATTTAATGTGTTTTGATGGTTGTAAGGGGATAATTTTTGGGGCAGAACTAAGTTCCTGGCAGAACTGAAGGGGAGAGAATCCACCCTCTCGAATGGTGGTTGGTTGTAATCCACATTTCCAAGTAATCCAACAATGTATTTTGTTAGTCTTGTGTTATATTCTCGCCGTGCATGTTGCAAGATAGATAGACTCCTTGGCTGGTGTTCTATCAAGTGGTATCAGAGCGGGAACACTGGGACGCACACGAAGCTCCGTTAGGTCGGGAAGACGAGGTAGAGGTAGGATGGAACAATCAGTTCGCTCGTCGGAAAGTGGGGGGGACGAAACACCTATGGCGGAGGCGTCACTACAGGAGCTGAAGGAACAGGCTGAACAGACGAAGAAGAAAATGGTAGTGTTGTTCGCCGGAATGGAAGAGAACCGAAGAACGACAGCCACGATACAAAGAGCTATAGAAAACCTGACCAGAGGGTCACCCTTAAAGGAAGGGGAGATGGGCAGCAAATGAAAGAACCCGGAAGAGGAGACAGGGTCGAAGACAGAGGGAACAGTGGGCACCGAGATTCCGGTACGGCAACGATTGAAGAGAGTTGACATGCCAGTCTTTGACGGGGAGGACCCCGATGATTGGGTTTTTCGAGCCGAGAGGTATTTTGATATCAATCAGCTGACGGATACAGAGAAAATCACGGTTACCGCCATCAGTTTTACAGGATGGGCGTTACACTGGCTCCGGTGGGAGGAAGAAAGGACACCGTTCAAAGGATGGAGAGATTTGAAGGAAAGGGTATTGAATCGTTTTCGGCCAACTCAGAAGGGTCGTTATGCAGAAGGTTCCTGACAGTCCGCCAAGAATCCACGGTGGCGGAATTCTGACACCGGTTTGAGCTGTATGCAGGGGCAGTAGCATACCTCCTGAAAGAAGTGTACGAAGCCACGCTCTTCAACGGGTTGGAAGAAACGGTGCGTACAGAGTTACTGTGCTTCGAGCCCGTGGGCTTGGAGGCTATTATGAGAGTAGCCTAAAAGATCGAAGACCGACGGAACTCTAAGCGAAAGGGACTTGGGCCAGGCCCGACTAAAGGAAAGATGAGCGGACCCAACTCGAGTGGCGCGATGGGGCCAGCCAAGATGTGGGGCGGGTCCACTTAGAAACCTCTGGAAGTTAATCCGATTCGAACCATCTCATTAGCGGTCCAACCTCGCTCCAACCAACCGGCCCAGATTACTTACCCCACCTCCCGAGACCCGAACTTCAAAAGATTGACCGACTCTGAACTACAGAGCCGAAGAGAGAAGGAATTGTGTTACAGGTGTGACGATAAGTTTTTCGTGGGTCATAAATGCAAGGCGAATTAAGGTTGATGCTTGTTAGTGACAAGGTGACAGACGAGTTCATGCAAAAGAGTGGAGGCGAAGGGTCGAAAGGTGAAAAAGGCGAAGAAATGGAGATGACGGCGGAACTATCGTTGAATACAGTGGTGGGGTTTTCGTCACCGGGAACCATCAAGCTAAAAGGAGAGACAGGAGGACACGAAGCGATCCTGCTTCTAGATTGCGGAGCGACTCACAATTTCATATCCCCGGAGTTCATCGCTAAAGCCAAGCTCCCTTTGGCCAGCTCACGATATTTTGGAGTTATCCTAGAAATAGGGGAGGCCAAACGCGGGAAAGGAATATGCAAGGGCGTCCCGGTGAAGATGGCCGAGTTAGCATTTGAGCAAGACTTCCTTCCGTTAGAGTTGGGCAGTGTTGACGCCATTTTAGGTATGCGGTGGCTCAAGACGTTAGGAAAGACTAAGGTCGATTGGACTTCCTTGAAGATGATGATTGGGTTGGGCGACAGTCGGATAGTGTTACAAGGGGACCCATCATTGACAAGAGCGGAGGTGTCGCTGAAAAACTTGAGCAAATCGTGGCAAAAACAAGACGAAGGGTACTTAGTGGAGCTAAGGGTTCTGGAGGCTGAAGTGTCAGACAACTTCGACATCTTAACAGAAACTAAAGAGGGACCATCCGATCTGATAAATGCATTGACTGATTATGGTGATGTGTTCATTGCAACTCAGGACCTACCACCGACAAGAGAAGTCGACCATGCAATAAGATTGAAAGAGGGAACAGAACTGGTCAACGTGTGATCCTACCCGTATTCGTTCACACAAAAGAATGAAATCGAGAGGCTAGTGAGAGAGATGCTGACAGCAGGACTCATAAGACCAAGTCGGAGTCCTTTCTCCAGTCCAGTGCTGCTAGTCAAGAAAAAAGACGGGAGCTGGAGGTTCTGTGTAGACTACCGTAACCTTAATAACATTACTGTCCCTGAAAAATTTCCCATACCGGTGATTAACGAGTTGTTGGATGAACTCCAAGGAGCCAGGTATTTTTCAAAGATCGATCTCAAATCGGGGTACCACCAGATAAGGATGAGAGAAGAAGACATACCCAAGATCGCTTTTCAGACACACGAAGGACACTATGAATTTGTGGTGATGCCGTTTGGGTTAACCAATGCCTCGGTAACATTTCAGGCCTTGATGAATCAGGTATTCAGAGCATTTCTGAGGAAATTTGTGTTCGTATTTTTTGATGACATCTTGGTATACAGTCCTGACTGGGAATCATATATAGAGTACTTACGAATGGTCTTCGGGGTGTTACGACACAATCGACTAGTGGCGAATTAAAAAAAGTGTGCTTTCGGACAAGAGAAAATAGAGTACCTCAGACATTGGGTGTTCCTGAACGGGGTGGAGGCAGATCCGGAAAAGATTAGAGCAATGATAGAATGGCCAGAACCCAGGAATGTACGAGAAATCATTGGGTTTTTGGGGCTAACAGGGTACTACCGAAAGTTCGTTTCGAATTACGAACCCATTGCCGCACCACTGCATGCGTTAACGCGCAAGGATTCGTTTGAATGGAATGTGAACAGTCAGCGTGCCTTCGATGAATTGAAGAACGTTATGTCCACATTACCAGTTCTGGCCATGTCGGGTTTCTCGCAAACATTCATCATAGAAACAGATGCGTCGGGAACGGGATTAGGAGCAATCTTGTCTCAGAACAAAAGACCGATCGTGTATTTTAGCCACAACCTATCCCCCAGAGCCCGCGCGACTTTAGTTTACGAATGCGAATTGATGGCGGTGGTTATGGCCATTCAAAAATGGAGAACGTATATGCTAGGGCGGAGATTCATAGTTTGATATGATCAGCAAGCGTTGAGGCACTTGGTAGAACAAAGGGAGGTCATGCCAGAATACCAGAAATGGCTGTACAAACTGCTTGGCTATGATTTTGAAATTCAATATCGACCGGGATTGGAAAACAAGGCGGCGGATGCCCTGTCACGCATGCTTGAGGTAATACACCTGGCGCACCTAGAATGTCCCCCGGTGGTTGATTTGGAACGAGTACGAAATGACATCCTGTATAATCCGCACCTGAAGACTGTTAGACATGACCTAGAAAGAGACGAGGACTCGCGACCACCGTATACACTAGTTCAAGGGAACCTTCTGTACAAAAACCGGCTGGCAATACCTGTGTCACCACAGATCTGCGAAGCAATATTACACGCATACCACGACTCGATTTTGGGGGGCCATTTCAGATTTCTGGGTGGGAATGAGGAGCGACGTGCTGAGACACGTGGAAAGATGCCAAGTGTGCCAGACAAATAAACACTCCACACTGAAACCAGCCGGTTTACTCTAACCATTGCCTATCCCGGAACGAATATGGGAACATTTGTCGTGGACTTCATAGAAGGGTTACTCAAGTCCGATAGGAAGGAAACGATTATGGTAGTAGTGGACCGTCTGAGCAAGGCAGCACATTTTGTTCCCCTAAGTCATCCTTTTTCAGCCAAGATGGTGGCCTCGGTCGTCATACAGGAAGTGGTGAGGTTGCACGGATTCCCTAGATCTATAGTGTCGGATCGGGATAAAATATTCCTTAGCCATTTCTGGTCGAAATTATTCAGGTTGCAAGGAACCGGACTACACTGGAGCACAGCTTACCACCCCCAATCCGATGGACAGACGGAGGTAGTAAACAGATGTTTGGAGACGTATCTGCGCTGTTTTTGCAGCGAAAATCCCAAATCCTAGAGCCATTGGATCCACTGGGCAAAGTACTGGTATAACACCACTTATCACTCGTCATCGCAGATGACTCCTTTTTAGATTGTGTACGGCAGACCCCCGCCCCCCTTTCTGCTATACGGGGACCAACTGACCACGAATGCCACCCAGGATGAACAGATGCGCGAAAGGGATAAGATGATTGAACGCCTGAAGGAACAACTAATAGTCACTCAGGACAAGATGAAAAGACGTGCGGATGAGGATCGTCGTGACGTCGAGTACGACGTCGGGTCATGGTTATATCTTAAACTCTGACCCTATAGACAATCGTCGGTGGCTAAACGCCGAAACCAGAAGTTGGCCCTAAAGTTCTACGGGCCCTTTCCAGTCAAGGAAAGAATTGGCAAGGTAGCGTACCGCCTGCAGTTGCCCCCCGGGTCTAACATCCATCATGTATTCCGTGTATCTCAGCTTAAGGGGATGATCGGGGAACGTCAAGACCTCATTCAACGACCACCAGTACTGACTGATGACTATGAATGGGAGGTGCAGCCGGACCATGCCGTGGCCTATCGATGGAACTATGATGTGCGGGAAGCAAAGGTCCTCATCGAATGGAAGGGCCTAGGGTTTGAAGAAGCCACCTGGGAGTCGATGGAGTTCATGAAGCAACAGTTTCCTTTGTTCCCCCTTGAGGACAAGGTGATGCTTCCTGTACCGGGGTATGATAGGGCCCAGCCCAGTTGGCACGTATACACACGGAGGGGCAAAAGAGGAAAGGAGCACGTGGAAATGAGGCCGTAACCTGGGAAGAAGGGGGAGCTAGGAGTACTTGATTAATATCTTAATAATTTGGTATTTAATGTGTTTTGATGGTTGTAAGGGGATAATTTTTGGGGCAGAACTAAGTTCTTGGTAGAACTGAAAGGGAGAGAATCCACCCTCTCGAATGGTGATTGGTTGTAACCCACATTTCCAAGTAATCCCACAACGTATTTTGTTAGTCCTGTGTTATATTCTCGCTGTGCAGGTTGCAAGATAGATAGACTCTTCGGCTGGTGTTCTATCAGTAAGCTTAGCAACAAGAGAGAAAGTATCAAAATAATCGACCCAGTATGTCTGAGCATAACCTTTAGCAATAAGGCGAGCCTTCAAGCGAGCGACAGAACCATAAGGGTTAACCTTAACTACAAATACCCATTTACATCCGACAACCTTCTTGCCAGTAGGAAGAGGAACTAGCTACCACGTACCATTGTCATCTTGGGCATAAATCTCTTCCATCATTGCAGCATGCCAACCAGAATGGGATAGGGCTTCATGAACTGTTTTGGAAACCGAGGCTGAATCAAGATTTGAGGTGAAAGAAGTCGTTGACGACGACAAGTTAACATAAGAAACACAAGAAGAAATCGGGTAAGTGCAAGAGCATTTACCTTTACGAAGGGGAATAGGAAGATCGTCACTAGGTCATGGATCAGACGATAAAGTATGATTGGGAACTAGACAATTATTTGGAGGGTTTAACCTTCTCGAGTATATCTGAGAAATAGGCGAAGGGACCGACTTAGAGATACGGGTGGAGAATTGACAGCTGTATAAATAAAAAGATCATCATCGTCCCCTTGACCCGGACACAATATATCTATTCAAACTAGGACAATAACACCGATAACCCTTCTGCACACGAGAATACCCTAAACAGATGCATCTCAATGACTTAGGATCTAATTTTGTTAAAGACGGACGAACATCCCGAACGAAACACGTACACCCAAATTTTTTTGGCTCAATAGGAAACCTTGGTTTACCGGGAAAGAGGACTTGACTAGGGCTTTGACCTTGAAGAACAGATGACGACATCCGATTGATAAAAAAACGTGCTGTAGAGATAGCATCAAACCAAAAATGCTTCGAAACTTGCATCTGGAAGAATAATGCTCTAGCCGTTTCTAGAAGGTGCCTATTTTTATGCTCTGCCACCCCATTTTGAGATGGAGGGTCAACACAAGACGACTGATGGAGAATGCCATGTTTAGACAGATAGGACGTAAGTGCCCTTGAAAAGTATTCACCTGCATTGTCACTTCTCAAAATTTTAAGAGGCACGCACCCCAAATTGAGAACGAATTTCTGCATGAAAGTTACAGAAGTGAGTCAACAACTCTGATCGATTTTTCATAAAATATAACCACGAATGGTCATCAACAAAAGACACAAAATACTAAAATCCTGTTTAAGACACAACAGGACATGGACCCCAAATGTCAGAATGAACTAACTCAAAAGGAGAACTTGCTCGTTTGTCTATTCAAGGACTTGAACTAATACGATGAAATTTGGCATACTGACACAAATCACAATTTAGGGACGGCTAATTGTTAAACTGAGGATAAATCTTCCTCAACACTGCAAAAGACAGAACATAACAATCAAACATAATAGTTAAGATCGCGAGTAAGCTGGCTAATAGAGATCAGATTATAAGACAATTGAGGTAAATAGAGGACAGACTGCAAAGACAAAGACAAGGTGAGATTAACGGTATCAGACCTGAGAACAAGACATCTCGACCCATCTGCTAATGTAATATCCACCACAGGTGCGGTGGACAAACTAGTAGAAAATAATTGACGATTACCTGTCATGTGGCTAGTAGTCTGGTGGAAGACAAAAGAAGACAACAACTCATGTTACCTGTCCCAATACTGGTAGTAGCCGACACAAATCTAGAAATCGATCCAGCCATAGATCACAACAGCGACAACCTGAGTCACAAACTTTAAACAACCACGCGATCAAATGGAGAATCGTCTCGAAACACCACCAACCAAGATGATTTCTAGCATAACTTCGGAATCACGTGTATGATAACTTCAACAACAACCAAAGACACGCAACAAAAAACGACCAAACACCTATGGATACCACAAACTATGCAGCAGAAACATAATAAAAAATCAGCAAACTATGCATTAAACTGAGCAAACGATGCAGCAGAAACATAAAACAAACCTTTGAAACTTGCAAGTACACAACCACAATCAAAGTAGAAATCCAACAACCAACGAAAAATATCCAATCTAAACAATTGATTTTCTTAATACGAAATCCGGAAACCACATGCAAGTCAACAAACAACAAGCACTATTCAATCAACTGAGAAAACATGAGCCAATCACTATATTTATCAAACTAAGACAGCAGCAATAGAAATAACCAGCAATAAATTTGAACCAAAGTTAAACATTAAACCCTAAATCACAAAAATTTCAAAAATTGAAAACCGATTACACAGATATGTCAGAAATCTCGAGGGAAGAAAAACCCAAAAAACTGGGCTGGAACCGACCACCGCACGCACCGGCGAGAGGCGGCGGCAGAATCTTTTGATGGCACGTAAGCTTCATGCACTGGTCAGTTCGGCTCGAAACTTCCCCAAACGCTTAGATCGGCGTCTGGGCTACCTTTTGGCAGCAACAATGACGATTCACTGACGATTCACGCGGCGACGGCAGCGACTATAGCTCGGCGACGGAGATCCGATAGTGATGGCGGTCTGGCGGCGGCAATAACAACTAGAACATGGTGATAAGATTTTTGAAACTCTAACGCTCTGATACCATGTAAATGATAATGGAGAAGAATGGAAAACCTTACATTCAATCAATGAGATGGATACATATATATAGAGAGAGACTTGAAGGAAACCCTAACTAAGAACGTGAAATTACTATAAAGGGCAAACTAGAAAACTCAAACTCTAACATATCTATTTGTTATTATTCTATTTATTTCCTATTTTTTCCTGTTCAATGTTTGCCCAACATTCTCTTTTATTTTTCTATTCTTCTGTCTTCTTCTTTCATCTATCTTGATAAAACTTGGTCGTGTTAAAAATAATCGCAATGTTATTATGAATGAAGTTCTTAATCATTATCCATGTTCCTCTTTTCTTTGTTGCCAGTTGAGCCCATGTGATTTACTGAACTCAAGGGATAAATTTCGTCAAACACCCCCACCAGTCGATCCACATATTAGGTATCACGACGTGGAAGGTTTCTTTGGAGTACTCATTACACTATACCATATGCGTAAGTTACTTTCAAGCCATGGAATAAGGCCAACATCTGAGATGCTAGAAGAGAAGCTACAACAAGGGTATATTCTTTTTAGATCATTTCTGTTCAGTTGAGTTTTTTCAACTGCAAATAAGTGGTAACTGATTTTATATGGCTTCTTGTTCATTATCAACTACATTTTATCTTTCCTATTAAAAACTCTTTCTTATTAATTAACTTGAGTCTTGAGTCCTTCTTGAGGGCTCTTTTCGAAAGTGTTGAATTTGATAGAATAATTGTAATATTTTAAAAAAGAATCAATACTCTTGATAGACTTGCGAGAAAGATACTTGTGAGCAAGATGCCTTCTCAGGTTGGTTGGACTATTTTGCTGTATCCTCTATCAGAAGGTGGAGGAAGACGTGTCCTAGATCATATCTTGTGAAGTTGCAATTTTTCGTAGTTTGTTTGATGTTTTTTCTTTGAGGTGTTTGGTTTTTAATGCGCCAAATAGAGAGGTTGTAGAGAAAGGATTGAGGAGTTCCTCCTCTATTAGCCTTTTCGTGAGAAGGGGAGGTTTTGTTGGGCGAGAGGGACAATAAAACCCTTAGGGTAGTTGAGGTCCTCAATGTGGTTCGATGTTTCTCTTTGAGCATTGATGTTAAACCTTCTTTGTAACGACTCTTTAGGGCTCATTTTATTTAACTGGAGTTTCTTCCTGGTGGGATTCCTTGTGTGGGTTTTTTTTTTCTTGTACGCCCTTATTCCATTATTTCTCAATGGAAATTTGCTTTTTCATTAAAAAAAGGTTTTGTGTTGCAGCTTCAAGCCTACTCAAAACTAGGCACTTCCTCATCAAGGATACAATCATTTGGCATCAATGAGTTAAAAACGTGCTTTGGTCAATGATTTATTTTTGTTATCTTGTCAAAAAAGAGTTCTAAACGTGCTTATATGAGACCAGATCAATGCTAGTGGCTATTTATCCATTTAGCTGAAGAGATTCTTGGAGGGTTATTGGCAGTAATTGGAGACAGCATATTACTAGTCGTTTTATTTAATTGAGGTTTTTAGCTAATTCAATGGATCCTTACTTATTGTAGGTCTTTTGCAAGATTTATGAGCAAAAATGATCATATCTGCAAAGTAAGACTCATTATGGAGAAGAGCTTGTCTCATGGTGCACCAAGTCCTAAATTGTCCAAAATGATGGAAGTCTTGGTCGATCATTTTAGTAAGTGCCAATAGTCGATGCTTGGCATGCCATCTTTATTAGCGTTTCTGTTAAAGTCTTGATGCCTGAGATATTTCAAGTTTTCCTTCTGAAGTTTATTGGTTTTCATTTGTATATTTCAAGTATTTGAATATTCCATAGTCTTGCAAGAATGATATTATGACATTGTTTGAGTATTACTGGTTGGACAAATTGTATATTTCGTTGATGGCTTGTACTCTTGGCTTTTACTTCTATTTTGTCCTTATTTAGGATTCTATATTGTTTCCACATTTTTCTCTTCACTCTTTTTTTTCTCTTTTGTCTCCTGCACTTTCTGTATAAATTGCTCCTCTTGGGACATAGCATTAGCCATAAGGTCATTGACTCTAAAAACCCACAGAATTACAAAGAAAAATCGTTGAAATTAGAGTTCCTGTTTTGGTATCTACTCTTATTCTGTTTTTGTAACGCATGTGCATTTCTTCTTTTTTATCAAATAATGTAGAATTAGCTGGTGGTCTTTCCTTGATTAGAATCTAATGTGTCTCGATTGTTGGGTTTGAGGAACTTGAGTGTATGAGTTCAATAAACCATCCTTGGTTAAATTATTGGTCAAATAAGAGCCTTGTAAATCATAAAGTGCTAAGAGTATATGAGTTCAATGTGTAACCAAGAGTTTGTGACTAAAGAGTCATTATATTATTAGATTAGAGGCTACACCTTTATATAAGTGTTACAATGGGCTTGACGGACCTAACGGGCCTAGATCTATTTAGCAATAAAGTATCCTAAATACATATATACATCTAACTCTAACACTCCCCCTCAAGCTGGAGCAAATACATCTATCATGCCCAGCTTGTTACAGAGGTAGCTTATCCGAATTCCATTCAATGCCTTGGTGAAGATATCACTCAACTGCTCTCCAGTCTTCACATAACTTGTCGAAATCAAACCTTGTTGTATCTTCTCTCGAATAAAGTGACAATCTGCTTCGTTCTCTCATGAAACACTAGATTAGAGGCAATGTGGATTGCTGCTTGGTCGTCACACCATAGTCTTACAGCTATTGCTGGTTTTCACTCTAATTTCATTAAGCAGTTGAACCAGCCATACTATCTCACATTTCACTTGATACATAGCTCTGTACTCTGACTCAGCACTCGAACGAGACACCACGTTCTGCTTCTTACTTTTCCACGATACCAAATTACTTCCCATAAACACACAGTAACCTAAGGTTGACCTCCTGTCCTCGTTAGAATCTGCCAACCAGCATCTGAAAAACATTCAATATTGGAGTGTCCATGGTTCTTGTATAAAACACCTTTCCCAGGAGCAAACTTGAGATAACTTAAAATCTGTTCCACGGCTGTCCAATGATCGACTGTGGGGGACGACATAAACTAACTCACATTACTCACGGAATATGAAATATCTGGTCTTGTGACTGTCAATAGTTCAGTTTCCCAACCATCTTCCTGTATGTCTCGGGATCAGAAAAAGCTTCACCTTCCTTAACGAGCTGTTGGTTTGGTATCATCGGGGAACTACACGGTTTCACACCTAACTTCCCTGTTTCAGTTAATAAATCAAGAACATGCTTCTGCTGAGACAAAAAGATTCCCTTCTTGCTTCTCATGACTTCAATGCCCAAGAAATATTTCAGAGTTCCAAGATCTTTGGTACTAAACTGGCTATAAAGGAAGGCCTTTAGTGAGACCATCCCTAAATCATCACTTTCGGTAATTACGATGTCGTTGACATACACCACAAGTAACACAATCCGCTTTCAGATCGACAATAGAACACAGAATGATCTAAAGAGCACTTCTGCATTCCAAACTTCTCAGGAGCATGACTGAACTTACCAAACCATGCCCGTGGGCTGTTTCAAGCCATTCAAGGATTTACGGAGACAACATACTTTGGCATTCTCTCCCTGAGCAACAAACGCAGGTGGTTGCTCCATATATACTTCCTCACTGAGATCACTATGCAAAAAAGCATTCTTAACATCAAACTGATATAGTGGCCAATCATTCATTGCTGCTAGAGAAACAAACAGTCGAATGGATGACATCTTTGCAACTAGAGAGAAAATTTCACTATAATCAATCCTATATGTTTGAGTACCTCTTAGCAACCAAGCGTGCCTTTAGTCGAGCTATGGATCCGTCAGAGTTCATCTTGACAGCAAACACCCACTTACAACCAATCGTCTGTTTTCCTTCTAGACGAGCTACTAGTTCCCAAGTTCCATTCGCATCCAACGTAGCCACCTCCTCTACCATGGCCTGGTGCCACCCAGAGTTGGATACGGCTTCACCAGTGGTTTTAGGAATCGACACAAAATTAAGTGAAGTGAGAAACGAAAAAGATGGTGAGGACAATTGATTATAAGACACAAACATGGAAATAAGATACGTACAAGAGCGCTTACCTTTACAAAGAGCAATGGGCAAGTCAAGATCATCGCTAGGTTGCAAGTCAGATGACGAAGAACTCACAGATACGGGGCATGCCTTTGAGGGTCGTGGACGCCGAGTGTATACCTGAGTAAAAGGTGGATGAGATAGGATAGGGAGTGATGGAGGTGGGACTAAACTACCAAACGAAGGCACCACCTCATAAACCAACAAGTCATCCTCCGCAGGTGGAAGACTGGATAGAGGACTGAATGGAGTATCCTAAAAAAAGTAACATCAGAGGAAACAATGTATCGATTCGTGCTCGGACAATAACAAAGATACCCTTTCTGGACACGAGAGTACCCTTGGAAGATACATTTCAAAGACTCAGGATCAAACTTGATCCGTTGAGGACAAACATCACTAACAAAAGACGTACACCCAAAGATCTTAGGTGGGATATGGAACATTTCTTTAGAAGGACACAAGACTTGGAATAGAATTTGATTACCCAAAATCGAAGGTGGCATTCGATTAATGAGAAAGCATGCAATAGACACAACATCAACCAAAAATATTTCGGAACATTCATTTGGAAAGACAGGGCTCGAGCTGCTTCGAGCAAATGCTTGTTCTTGCGTGTAGCCACCCCATTTTGAGATAGAGTGTCCACACATGATGATTGATGAAAAATACCCTCACGAAGATAGAAACTAAGAATGCCCGAAAAATATTCACCTCCATTATAAGTGCGCAAAACTTTGATAGACACATTAAATTGATTGCGAATCTCAGCATTAAAGGTACAAAAATGAGAAAGCAACTCAGAACGATTTTTCATTAGATAACCCAAGTAAGACGAGAAAAGTCGTCAACAAATGTAACAAAATAGCAAAACCCTGTTTTAGACACAACAGGACTCGGACCCCAAACATCAGAGTGGACTAACTCAAATGGAGCGGTAGGTCGTTTATTAATCCTAGGACTAAAAACTCAAATGATGAAACTTTGCGAATTGGCATGACTCACAATTTAAAGACAACACTTTATTGATTTTGTAAACAACTTCTTCAAAACAAACAAGAGGGATGACCCATCCAACAATGAACCTCGAATAGAGACGTAGTACTCGCACATGCCACAACTTGGATTGGTTGCTGATCTAAGATGTAGAGACCCCTAGCTTATGCCCTATACCAATAATCTTCTTCGTCAAATGATCTTGAAACAAGCAATAATGAGGAAAAAACAAAACGAAACAATGTAAGTCACGGGATAGTTGACTCACAGAAATTAGTGTTGAATTATGTTAAACAACCAATCAATCCAAAAGCCTTAGCTGATGGATTGGGGTAAATTTAATTATATCAACCAACACTCCCCCTCATTTGTGGGCTTTGAAATTTGAGAAATGCCCTACTAGTGGAATTTAATTTTAATTAGGGAGGAAACGATTTGGCAGGGATTCAAACTCATGACCTCCTGCTCTGATATCATGTTGAATTATGTTAAACCACCAATCAATCCAAAAGCCTAAGCTGATGGATTGAAGTTAATTTAATTATTTCAACCAACAATTAGGTTATACGAAAACGTAGGTAGACACAAGATAGAAGATAAGGACACGGTAGGGGTGAGTGTGATCGATCTTGACCCCTTAACGGGAGACAAGGATCCATCAGCCAAGGTAACAGCAGGAGAACAGACAGACGACAACGAAATAGAAAACAAATTTATGTTACTTGTTCTATGAGCAGTCGCCCCAGAGTCAATGACCCACTTTGTAGATGACGAAAGAAGACAATGATTGTTACCCGATTCAGCCAAGGTTGTAGCAGGAGGTGGTTCTGAAGACGATGGCTCCGATGAAATGTTGGAAGCCCGGAGTATAGCAAACTCGTCAGTAGGAACCTTGCCATTTAGCTTGCGTTTAGTGATATCCATCGAATGACTAATAACGCTAGTTTGCTTAATCTCAACCATATATAATCGACTAACCAAAAATAGCAACTATTCTGAAAAAAAACAGATCTGAAAGTAGGAGAAAAAAAAATTGAACGAAAATACCCGAAATCGTCTCTGTCAGATCTGAGACAGATGAAGGACGAAACTGAAAAACTAACTCCACAGACTCGTAGAGCACGACTTCACAAGAAAAACCTAAAAAACATCACGAGAATCAGAGCTCAGACGTGCCATCACGCTCAATCGCAAGTTTACGGCTCGCAGATTCTACGAACAACACCGAAAAAGCCAAATTTGGAGCAAACGGGACCCAAAAATTGGAAACTAACGACTCGACTTTGTTAATCTTGGCGTTTCAAACAAAACCTGATAAAAATCACCCCGATTCGACGCCTGACGCGCCCACATGTGCGACTCAAAGTTTCTGACAGCCATGCGCTTCCGACGACAAGTGTGGCTTCCCTGCTTGTTCGCTGGCCATATTTTTTTGTATGTTGTAGATCGGGACGTGGGCTTTTGAAAAATGTAGGCCGTGTCGAAAAATTCTGACGGACGGTGGTAGAAACAACCTTTGACAATAGCGTCATATTTTTTACGCAAATTCTGACGACGACGACTTTTGAAACAAAAATCTCTAATTTCGAATTTCAAAAAGCCCTAATGGCTCTGATACCATGTAACCGAGAGTTTGTGACTAAATAGTCGTTATATTATTAGATGAGAGGCAACGCCTTTATACAAGTGTTACAATGGGCCTGACGAGCCTAATGGGCCTAGATCTATTAAGCAATAAAATATCCTAAATACATATATACATTTAACTCTAACACAATGCATAGTGACCATCTATCTTGAAATTAATTTCTTACGAATTATCTTAACAACAAATACAGTAGGGTTCAAACGGTTGTCGTGTGAGCAATCGCAAGGTGTTTGTAAGCTTGCTCAGACACTCATCGATATAAAAAGTAGCTTACTCAAAACTAAGTCCTAGGGACTTAGCATAATAGTAAATGCCTCTAGATTTATTTAATAACATGTGTCACATATCTTAGGTATTGAATTTTCTATAAATCTGTATGCTCGCTACTGAATAGTATATCGCTTTTGGTATGAAACCAATATCTCGATGAGTTTGTTGCCGATGGCTGTGATGTAATTGAAAGTCTTGGCATGTTAGTTGACAAAGTAATTTCGTTGCAGAAACTAAGGATCCTCAAGATTCAAGGGTGATTATATTCTCAAATTTCAGGGGAAGTGTAAGGTGAAACCGTTTCTTCTAGTTCAATTTTGTAGTATCCGATGATTTAGATGTGCATACATTCCACCCTTATTCTTAATCTTGCCTCAATGTGATAATAATAATTAGGGACATTATGGGTGCACTAGCCAAAATTGAAGACATAGTCAGAGCTACTGAGTTTATTGGTCAAAGCTCAGGTTTGCAATTCCATTTTTCTTCATTTTAGTTAATTTTAGGTTAAATTATTAGTTTAGTTCGTGAACTTTTTACGTTGTGGTTAATAGTCATTGACCTTTTAGACAACATTGAAAAATTTGAGGCTTATGAACACTTGTTTAAAATTCAAGACCTATTAGGCTGTGCAATTTACCATATTATTTATTATGTGATCATCGATATCTTCTAGCTATCTTAATGTCTTCGCATTTCTTTTGGGTTACAATGAATTTTTCCTTTTTATATATCATTTTAATGTCCATTTTTTTTTACAAGAAACAAACTTCAGAAAAAGTTTACAAATTCCATGAAGCGAAAAAGAAAAAATGAAACAAAAGAAATACAAAAGGAGTACAAAAAAAGTAACAAAGAGCCAACATAAGATAAAAACATGAATCATAACATGACCCAAGGCTAATAAACTAGTAAGAGAAAACAAAAACTACAATGATCGAGAAGAAGAGCCTAAGCTTCGGTTCAAGACAAGAAGATACTAAAAGAATATGTCAGCCGCATTAGTTACAAAGATAATGCCAAAAAGACAGCTCCATGTGCTAAAAAATAGCTTGAAGTCAGCAAAAACAGCATCATGATGACAATAATATATTCTTTTACACTGGAAGTGGAACTTGTGTAAATCCACTCCAGAACCTTTGACAACATATTTGGCAGATACCAAAAAAACCAAATCACTTGTCTTCGAAAAAACTAGTCTGCAGGCAGTAATAAAGCAATTTCAAGTAAACGATAGATTCCAAAATTATTCTTCAGCCTCTGGGAGTCCATATTCTATTTGGAAGAGATTGCTTGAAATTGAAGTCCGCATACTTGGATGACTTTGAACTCCACTTGGTTTTTGTCTCCATTCCTGGTTGGGCTATACTCTTGGCGATTCTTTAATGTCAAAAGACGATCGTTTACACAAGACACTTTGTCTTGACACTTGTTTGGGCCCTTATTCAATTCATGGGCAGATAAGTCCTTATGACCTCCTATGCGAAGGATCTCATCAATTTCCTCTTGTTGGGTTTGGGCTATTGCAGCTTCAACTTTTTTTTTTAAACAAGAAAACTTCATTGATCAAATGAAAGTTACAATACTTTCAAGGAAAATAGAAAGTGGTCAAAGAAGAGAATAGAGAGAGATAGAGGCCAAAACAATGGGCTAAAAGGATGTGTCGATAGAGTCACAAAGATACAAAAACCATCCAAGCCAAAACAACCTAACAACTAAAAGGATTTTAAATTGAACACTAGTGTGTTCAAAACCAAAACCTAAAGTAGAAAGGTGTCTAATCAAGTAGGTCCCAAGCTTGATCCCAGTCTACGGGAATAAGAGGCCTTGAGGCTTGCATTCTCATACTCAACAGAGGAGTAGAGGTTGAACAACTTTCTTTTCCCTTTTGTTTCCTTCTTTTGGCAGAGCTTCAAATTCAATTCTTCTTATTGCTTCAAAGTATCCTTAACCGACTCAAACACTCATATTCCCTGCTTTCATTTTTAGATCGATCTCCACTCCTCTTCATTGAAGAGGTAGACTGATAGTCTCTATTTTCTACGTGGGAAGGTTTCACTCTCCCTCACCTCTTGAGGTTGTTCCACCATGGTCTCATTGCTAAAAGCAAATAACTGCTTTGCAAGAACATATGCTTCTATCAAACAATAGGGATTCATTTACAAAGAGACATAATAAAGATAATATCGTATTGATAGATGTCCATCTCTTCACACTCTCCTCTCTATTTATAATACTACTGTAAAACTTGCTCCCTAAGTAACATAAATACTAAATGACTGTTACACATTCATGTGTACCTATTGACCTTCCTGTATTAATACTAAATGACTAACGTCTATGTTTCTTCTTTTAAGTGTCCATTCACTTTTGTGTCTCTTAGTGGTGTCTTAACATATTTTCTGGGGGCTTCAAACACCTTATTCCTAAGGTGGGAGTATGTATTTTTGGAGATTTCTTCATTGCCATTATCATTGGTGCCTTCTCGAGATTGGTTGTTCGTCGTCTTCTCTTCAGTTCTCATGGACTTGGGTTTCAGTAATGACTTATTGTCCTCCTTTTTTGTGCTACTTCTTGAGGATTGACCATGTCGAGAGTTCAGTGAATGACACAAAATCTTTGCTTCTTTCCAAATTTGATTTTGTTCACTCTGATCAGTTCGGCTAGTGATGTTGCCTAGAGTTTGGGTTGTTCTGAACGTACTTTTCCTCGTAAATTGTCATTCAACTCATTGATGAATATGTTCTTGAAGTTCACGTCGGTGAGTTTAGGGAGATTTGTTGCAAACTTTTTGAACTCTGGTTGATAAGTTTCTATGGATCCTTGTTGTTTGATTTCATGTAGTTTCGTTCCATTTTTGACATTCTCGATCAGGTCAAATGTGTCCAGTGTTTTGTGGTCCAAATCGTTCTATTAACTTCCTTTTAATTCCTTCCATGACCTAAATAAACTTCGAATCTTTACACATCAATACCATTTAATGAGTCGTCGTCAAGACTCAGTATTGCTTAAATGAGTTTCTCTTTGTCTCCGAGTTGATGGGTAGAGAAATATCTCTCGATATCCCGTATCCTATCATAGAGGTTGGTTCCCGAAAAGGGGGACAACTACGTCGTCTTGAGTTTGCTGCTTTCTTGGCTACTATCGATGATCTTGGTCACCACTTCCCCTTTCACGTGCTTAACGGTTGTTGTCCATCTATAGGGTTTCTCTCAATTCCCCTTGTCTAGTGACAAAGCTGAAAAGGGTGGACACCGACAACCTTGATGTATGGGTTAACCTCTCGAGATAAAGGTTTTTAAGAACAAGAGTGAGAAAGATTTATGAAAACATGTTTATTATTTGTTGCAAGCAATGAAGGGACAACTATGACTATGTTAGCATATAACTCTTGGTAAGAAGGTTGGACAACTATTCATACATTTTGACACATATTTAAAGTGAGACTCTTTCAATCTAAAATGGCCGAGTCATACATAAGAATAAAAGCAAGGAAACTATCCTTGCAATATAAACAACCTAACATGAAAGCATGATAATAAGAGTCTAAATGGACGTGCGACCATAAGAAATACGCCTCGGATAAGCATGACCGTAACACATAGCATGTTCTTAAAACTATTTGAATTGATCTGGATAGTCTCTAGTTGAGTAGTCAATAGAAAAAACGAAGATAACTTTTTAGTTTTTATCCTTCCATCTCCAGAAGGCTATCTGCCAACAACTATCAATTCAAATTAGGTTTAACTTTTGTAAGTAGATTATTGAGCATGTACTACGTCTTGTCAACCTGAATTAGGTTTAAATATATCTAAATTGCTCCAATTATGTTCTTTTTGAAATGTTTTAGAGCTTGGGAATCTTCTATTTGTTAAGACATATTTTTTATGGTTGGACAAGTTACTTAGTCTGGAGTATCGCAGGGAAAACTCTCAAAGGTCAATCACAAAAGGTTCAGCAGGCTGTTTTGGAGGTAGGAAATAAGGGTTTGCGGGTAGGGTACTTCTTTTTTGCGGGGTACTATCCTTAGTTATTTGCCCTAATTAATATACTTTTGCACAGAAATTTCGTGCTGGCGGGTATAATGTCATTGTTGCCACATCAATTGGCGAAGAAGGCTTGGATATAATGGAAGTTGATCTTGTCATCTGTTTTGATGCAAACATTTCACCAATAAGGATGATTCAACGGATGGGTAGAACTGGAAGGAAGCATGATGGACGAGTGGATATCCTTTTAACATCCGATTATCAATCAATCTCATTTATCTAAGTCCAAAGTTATTATACGACATAGTTTTTCTTCAATTTAGTAAGTTTGTGCCTAATTGTTTAATTTTTGAAGAAACTTTTTGTTCATTTAGGTTAAATCACTAATCAACCCAAAAGCTCATGGGTTAGGGTAAACTTAATTATATCTACCAAAACTCTCCCTCACTTGTGGCCTTTGAAATTTGTGAAATGCTTATAAGTGGAATTCAATTTTAATTGGGGATCAAATGACTTGGCAGGGATTCGAACTCAGGACTTCCTATTCTGATACCATGTTGAATCATGTTAAATCACCAATCAATCAAAAAAATTAAGCTGATAGGTTAGAGTAAATTTAATTATATCAACCAACACTTTTTTTTAGTTCAACATGTTGGATGGGGAATTTGAGCATTTGATCTCTTAAACCAATTCAATCGATAATCTTGAAAAAACTTAACTCAACAACATAGATATAGATGTGACCACATGCCATTTCTTTAATTATTAAGACAAATACAACAAAGATGAAAAGATCAAAATGTATACTTTTAATAAACAATTGAAAACACAGCCCTTTTAATAGTTTTCCCTTTGGTAGTTTATTTTCTTCTATGTTATTTAAGAAGTTTTCTATTTATTACACGTTACGTTAAAACATTTACCGAAAATTTAAAAACTAGAAACATATTTTGAAAACTATATATTTGTATAATTTAAAAGGTAAACTAAGAGAAAGGATTAGGTAGCAAACAAACATAATTTCTTTAAAATAAAAAATAAAGAAAAATGAAATTAACTAAGTTCACCCCTCTACTACATGTTTGAAAAACAAGTTTGTGTTTCTCGTATTCAATTTTTGCACCCATAATTATTTTTATGTCGAAGTTTTCTGGGAAAGAAGAAACTATAACCTTTATGTACACATTTCTAATAATTGCTAGAGTTCGATACCTAACTGAGATTACTGCATAACTAAAACATTCATGTCTCAAAGTTTGGTACTTCGTCCCAATTGTTTTCCACTTTTATGCTAATGGTATAATTTCCTTCACTACTTTAGTACTAGTTTTAGCTTGTGAAGGGTCAGAATTGAAGGGTTACATGAGTAAGCAAACAACCAGCAAGTCAATGAAAAAACACATGCAAAATGGGGGAATGAATAGTTTCAACTTTCATGCTAGCCCGAGAATGGTGAGATCATTTAACAGAAGAATATTACAACGCAATATTTTTTACTTATGCTATAGATTCTTTTCCACCATTCAGATTCCCCATACTATCAAACCTGAAGTCCAATTAGTTAAGCTTTCCATTCAACAATTTGTTCGTCCTGGAAAGAAAGTGAAAGATGATCATGCTGTTCAGATAACGTCATTTAAGAACAAGCTAACTGATACTGAGATTGAGTTACTTCTTAAATATTTCCATCCTTGTGAAGACGCTTGGAGGCCGTCCCTTATTGCATTTCCTCACTTCCAAACTTTTCCCTCGAGATCCCACACAGTGATGCATTCAAGTAGAACAATGGTTCTAATTGATTCAATGCAACACTTGCAAGGACTGCATTTTTCTAGAGATTCTCAAGCTTTCTCTGTTGAGGTTTGTTTTCAAGTTCTCTTCTACTTTTTGTTTTCCTCGAAAGAAAGTACATTCTTGCAATTGGCTTATCATACAACGTGGATGGGTTCAGGAGAAGTCATGCATTAGAGACTTTCAAGCAGGACATGTTGAAAAATGTTATGACGGCCAAGGAGGTAAAAGTTCAATTCTTATGAACTAAATGAAGCTATGTATGAGAATAATTTGTATTCTTTCTTAATCATTCAAGTGAAGTAACATACATATTTATACAAGAGAGTTCTAAACTAAACTTCCCTAATAATAGAATGTAACTAATCTCTCTAATAATAGAATGTAGACTAACTCAATTAAGTTAGAGAAATAGAAGGAGAAATAAAAGGGATAGACTCTAACTAGCTTGACTTTCTACACTCCCTCTTAAGCTGGATGATATATGCTTTGCATGCTAAGTTTGGATATTAATCCACCTAAGACTGGGTCGATGAAGTGCCTTGGTCAATATATCTGCAACTTGTTGTTGTGATGGCGCATATTTCAGTGTAATGATATTAGCCTTGATCTTTTCATTGACGAAGTGATGGTCGATCTCAACATGCTTCATTCGATCGCGGTGCACAAGATTTTTTGCAATAGCTATAGCAGATTGATTATCACACAAACCTTCTATGGAGCCTACTATCTCCATCTTTAATTATGTGAGAAGACGTTTCATCCAAATCCCTTCACATATTCCATGGGCTAGCGAGCGAAACTCAACTTCGGTACTGCTTCGAGCTACAACTGGTTGTTTTTTGCTTTGCCAGGTGACCAAATTTCCCCACACATAAGAACAGTACTCTAAAGTTGACTTCCAATCAATAGGAGAGCGAACCCGGTGTGCATATGCGTAGACTTCCAACAATCGACTTGGGGTTTTTCTGAACATAATACCCTTCCTAGGATCATTATTGAGATACCTCAAGATTCTATACACAACTTCCATATGTTCTTTAGATGGTTTGTTCAGAAACGGACTTACCACAATTACTACAAAGCTAATATCAAGTCAAGTGTGAGTTAAATATATCAGCTTCCCAACTAGTCGTTGATATCTTCCACGATCAACTATCTCATCTTTAGGGTTTATTCCAAGCTTGACATTCGTGTCCATAGGCTTGTCAACTGGTTTGCAACCAATCATACCAGTTTCTTTCGAGAGATGTAGTGTTACTTTCATTGAGTTATGGAAATCCCTTCACTGGACCTAGCTACCTCTGAAGCTTTTTGTATAAGAGAGATGATTTTATTCATAATGAATTGAAGGTATATTTATACATAGAGCATTTTAACTAACTATACTATAAATAGTATAGACTAAATATAGATAACCAACTACATTGAGCATCTAGGGGAAAGAGTTACAATAGAGAGAAATAGGGAAATAATTTACAACAGCTGGCTTGAATTTCTACACTCCCTCTCAAGCTGGGCGATATATGCTTGTCATGCCGAGTCTGAGAATTTACTCACTGAGAATGGGTCGATGTAGTACTTTAGTCAAGATATCTGTAACCTGTTGCTGAGAGGGCACATACCTCAGTGTTTTTTTTGAAACAGGAAACAAAATTTTCATTAAGAAAATGAAAAGAAGCAAAGCTTCAATACAGCTTCCGAGGGAGAAAAAGACAGGACAAGCTTCTAAAAGAGGAAAGAAAACAACAAACACAACAAGAAACAAAGAAACAAAACTCAAAATAGAAAAGCTAATACAAGAGAAAGGATGAAAAGAGAAAAACTAAAGCCACTAAAAGTCACAAAAGACTAAATAGACTCGGAAGAGAACAACGAGCTTCAAGCCAAAAGCAACGATCCTCAAGACTAGGCTGCAAACTGCAAATCCAAGACAAGAACTACAAAGACTGGTAGTATCAAGAGCTAAAAACCAAAACTGCAAAAATTCGAACGAACTAAGCACTAAAAGTCATGATCTTAGACTGAAAAACCATAAGCAAACGATCCAAAAAACGGCCAGACAGAACTATGCAAGCAATAAGACTTCAGACTGATAGCCAAACTGTCAAACCAGAGAAACATCTACCCAGAAGATTCTCGACATTCCTTTAGTTGAAGGCCCCAAAGATTGACTATGCTAGCAAATTTTTCAAGAACTTCAACTAGATGAGCACACTGCTGGTTCGGAGAGAGGAGCTTAGAAGAAGAAATGGCTAGATCAGCTAAGTCAGAAGGAGAGACAAGCTCCTCAAGGGATCTAACTTCATCAAGAAAATTGATTGTGGATTCAATGCTACTAATGCTAACGTCGTCATCCGAGTCAGATTCAATGTGAGTGAGGGCTGGGGAATGAGTGATGACCCCGTGGATAATAGAGCTATTAGAGCTTGTTAATAGAATGTCAGGCTTGTAGACCACAGGATGGAAAGAGTGAGCAGAAGAAGGCTGGATAGAGGAGGGGCGTGAGGAAGGGTTAGAAAGAAGAGAGGAATTGTGGGTTTCAATACAGTCAGGGTTTAATATTTGATTTCTTTCCAGGAGGGAGGATAACTTGCCCCTTCTAGAATAGTGGAGAGGAAAAAGGGGAAATAACGGAAGATGGGGATTTTAGGTCTTTGGAGGGAGCAGAAGGAGGAGGAGAGTGAAGATCTGGGCAAAGAGAAAGCGTTGGAGAAGTAAGGATGTCGAAAGAGGGATGATCTATAACAATATGAGAATTAAAATCGATAGACTGAGGGGTAATAGGAGAAGGAGAAGAAAGGTCAATAAGAGGGGGAAGGGTGTCTTTAGCCGGAGGAGAAGGGGGAGAGGGGGGAGAATTGGCAGGATGAAGGCTTGGGGAAGAGAAAGATAAAGGGAACGAGTTTTTGGAGAAGGAAAAGGAAGGCTTAGGAGGCTCGACAAAGTTGAAGTCAAAGCCTTGTAGGATAGGGTCGATACCTTCATCAATCATGACTTGATTAAGCCTTGAAAGATCAAAGGGTTTGGAAAAATCTTTCATAAACAAGTTTTCTTTTAGAGAGAAAGGAGGATCTAAGGCAACAATATCACCAAAATGAAAAAACACACTTCCTTTCAAACTCTGACTAACCTCAATGTTAGCAGGCATAAATCCACAAAGATTTCTCTTTACTTTTATACGAGCATGAGAAACATTTATCAAGTTTAGAGTATCGGAACTTATCTCTTCAAGTCCCCCAAAATGGCTACCAATAGCTTCAAAAGAGTCCCGAATCCAATATTCCAAAGGCAAGTTCGAGATAGAGATCCAACCCCCATAACCTTTAATGAAATGAGGACGATTGTGAGGAGATGAGTTCCACCTCTCTATTACAAGGTGATGATGATACGTTTTGGGCCTTAGCATTATTAAGGAATAATATAGGGGTATGTTAGTAATTACTTGGGGAGTAAGTTAGGGTTTTGTTATAAATAGGAGATGTTAGGGTAGGGTTTAGGCATCCAATTATTGAG
>JBBMKA010000015.1:64868-81806 GCA_037833695.1 Sechiopsis laciniata | reverse complement strand
AAAATACCCGAAATCGTCTCTGTTAGATCTGAGACAGATGAAGGCCGAAACTGAAAAACTAACTCCACAGACTCGTAAAGCACGACTTCACGAGAAAAACCCACAAAAAATTACGAGAATCGGAGCTCGGACGCGCCGTCACGCTCAATCGCAAGTTTACAGCGCGCAGATTCTGCGAACAGCACCAAAAAAGCCAGATCTGGAGCAAACAAGACTCGAAAATCGAAAAATAACCTCTCAACCTTGTTAACCTTGACGTTACGAACAAAACCCAATAAAAATCACCCCGATCCGACGTCTCACGCTCCCACACGAGTAGTTTCAAGATTCTGACAGCCGCACATTTCCGACGGCAAGTGTGGCTTCCTTGTTTTTGTGTATGTTGTAGATCGAGACGTGGGCTTTCGGAATATGTAGGCTGTGTCAAAAAATTCTGACGTACGACGGCATAAACAGCCTCTGACAGCAGTAGCAGTTTTCTGACGTAAATTTCTGACGATGACGGCTACTGGAACAGAAACCTTAATTTTGAATTTTGAAAAATCCTAATGGCTCTGATATCATGTAACCGAGAGAATGTGACTAAAGAGTCGATCTATTATTCATTGAGTGGCAATACCATTATATAAGTGTTACAATGGGCCTGATGGGTCTAATGGGCCTAGATCTAATAAAGTAATAAACTATACTAAATACAAATATACATTTAACTCTAACAATCATAAAAGGAAAAGATGACCTAATCATAAAAAGAAAAGATTCTACCTAGTTATAAAGGAAAAGAGAAAATAATATTTAATCTAATCCTAAAAGGAATAAATAATTAAAAAATGTGAAAAAACAATTATCCTAAAAATAACATAAACCAACACTCCCTCTCAAGCTGGATTGTATATGGATTACAACCCAAGCTTGGAGTTAAATTTATTAGAATTGGTCATTGTGATGATGTGCCAATTGAGATGATGATGTGAATTGGGATGATGAATGCTGTCAGAGCTAATTGGATGAGTACTGCCAGCGACAAATTGGATGAGTGTTGCTAGGGATAAATTGAATGAGCGTTGTCAGGGACAAATTGGATGAGTGCTGACAGGGATAAATTGGATGAGTGGTGCTAGGGACAAATTGGGTGAGTGCTGCCAGAGACAATTTGGAAATGCTGGTTAGGGCCAATTTGGGAAAGGAGATGCCAGGGCCAACTGGAAAAAGAGATGCCAGGGCCAGCTGAGAAAAAAGATGGAGATGCCAGAGCCAACTCGGAAAGGAGATGCCAGGGCCAACTTGGAAAGGAAACGTCAGGGCCAATTGGAAAAGGAGATGCCAGGGCAACTGGGAAAGGAGATGCCAGAGCAACTGGGAAAAGAGATGCCAAGGCCAGTTGGGAAAGGAGATGCCAAGGCCAGTTGGGAAAAGAGATGCTAGGACCAGCTGGGAAAGGAGATGCCAGGGCCAGCTGGGAAAGAAGAATGGAAAAATATTCATTTGAAGGATTTTGTAAAGAAAAAAAGTTTTGAAAAGAAGGTAGAAAATTGGTAGTGAGATTTTGGATTTTCTAGGATTTTATAAAATGAGAACATTGAAGTTTGAAGGAAGAAATTCTTAAAGGATTTGAAGGGGAAAGGAGACGATTTTGGAGAAAGATTTGGAAGAAAAAAAAATACATAGAAGAAAACGATGATTTTGGAAATTGTTGAAAAAAGACGAAGAAGATTATGAAGAAGAAGGAAGTTTAGGAAGGGAAGAGAAAAGGTTTTGAGAGGATGTTTTTTTTTTTTCTAGGTTTTGAGATGAGGAAAAAGAAACAGAGATTGAAGAAAAAGTTTTTTTTTTTTCTAAAAGAGGAAGAAGATGATAACGAAGAAAAATGGACTGGAGAAAAAGTTTACTTGGATCGAAAGGAAAAATTTGAGGCTCTGATACCACGTTAAAAAATGAAAATTCAAATTCTCTAAATTCTTCATTTATTAATGAACCCAACAATGAGTTTGAATAGAGTACAAGAGATGACCTAATCATAAAAAGAAAATATAATATCTAATCATAAAAAGAAAAGATTCTACCTAGTTATTAAAGGAAAAGAGAAAATAATATTTAATCTAATTCTAAAAGGAATACATAATTGAAAAATGTGAAAATACAATTATACTAAAAATAACATAAACCAACATATGGTCGTCAACAAATAGGAGGAACCAATGTTGTCCACTGACATTGCTTACTCTTGAAGGTCCTCAAATGTCTCCATGGATAAGGAAGTGTTGAAAGATGAAATTCAAATTCTTTATATTCTTCATGTAATAATGAACCCAACAATGAGTTTAAATAGATACAAGAGGTGACCTAATTATAAAAGGAAAATATAATATCTAATTACAAAAGGAAAAGATGACTTAATCATAAAAGGAAAGGATTCTACCTAGTTATAAAAGGAAAAGATAGAAAATAATATTTAATCTAATTCTAAAAGGAATAAATAATTTTAAAATGTGAAAATACAATTATACTAAAAATAACATAAACCAACAAGTTGGATGTATATGGATTACAAGCTAAGCTTGGAGTTAAATTTATCAGAGTTGGTCATTGTGATAATGATGTGCCAATTGTGATGATGATGTGAATTGGAATGATGAGTGTTGTCAGAGCCAATTGGATGAGTACTGCATAGACAAATTGGATGAATGCTGCCAGGGACAAATTGGATGAGTGCTGTCAGAGACAAATTGAATGAGTGCTGCCAGAGACAAATTGGATGAGTGCTACTAGAGACAAATTGGATGAGTACTGCCAGGGACAAATTGGATGAGTGCTGCCAGGGACAATTTGGGAATGCTGATCAGGACCAATTTGGGAATGCTGGTCAGGACCAATTTGGGAATGTTGGTCAGGGCCAATTTGGAAAAGGAGATGTTAGGGCCAACTGGGAAAGGAGATGCCAGGGCCAACTAGGAAAAGAGATGTCAGAGCCAGCTGAGAAATGAGATGCCAGGGCCAGCTGGGAAAGGAAATGTCAGGGCCAACTGGGAAAGGACATGCCAGGGCCAACTGGGAAAGGAGATGTCAGGGTCAACTAGGAAAGGAGATCCCAGAGCCAACTTGGAAAGAAGAATGGAGAAAAAATTCATTTAAAGGATTTTGTAAAGAAAACAAGTTTTGAAAAGAGGGTAGAAGATTGGTAGTGAGATTTTGGATTTTCTAGGGTTCTATAAAATGAGAACTTAGAGGTTTAAAGGAAGAAATTCTTTAAGGATTTGAAGGGGAAAGAAGAAGATTTTGGAGAAAGATTTGGAAAAAAAAACACATAGAAGAAAACGATGATTTTGGAGATTTTTTTTGTTGGGAAAAAGATGAAGAAGATTATGAAGAAGGAAGTTTAGGAGGGGAAGAGAAAAGGTTTTGAGAGGATTTTATTATTATTTTTTTTTAAGAGGAAGGAGATGATGGAGAAGAAAAATGGAGGACTAGAAAAAAAAGTTTACCCGGATTGAAAGGAAAAATTCGAGGCTCTGATACCATGTTGAAAGATGGAATTTAAATTCTCTAAATTCTTCATTTAATAATGAACCCAACAATGGGTTTAAATAGATACAAGAGATGACCTAATTATAAAAGGAAAATATAATATCTAATTATAAAAGGAAAAGATGACCTAATCATAAAAGAAAAAGATTCTACCTAGTTATAAAAGGAAAAGATAGAAAATAATATTTAATCTAATTTTAAAAGGAATAAATAATTTTAAAATGTGAAAATACAATTATACTAAAAATAACATAAACCAACAGGGAGAAAGGTTGGGAAGGTATATGAGGGTGAGACAAATATGAAGTACGAGTGTGTTTGGAGAGTTGGCAAATTTCACATTGAAAAACTTTGCTCTTTTTATGAACAAATAGCGATGGAAATAAACGTTTAAGATATGAAAAATTTGGATGACCTAAGCGGTAATGCCGCGTCATAACAAGATTATCGCTATTTGAGGGATCTAAAGAATTTTAAACACATGTTGACTCATTCCTAGGCTGATTTACAAGTTTATTCGAAGAAGATGTTACCGGAGAAGATACAATCCTCCACATAATTTGGCGCGACCAATCACTTTCCTTGATCCCAAGTCCTAAAAAGTACATGAATTTGCACACAAATTAGTTTTGCAATACAAATCGTTATTCAATTTACTCACAGATAGTAGGTTATATTCAAGTTTAGGCACAAAAGAAAACTTATTGAAGTAGTAAAGATTCTGATACTTGAATATGCTTTGCAATGAGGGTGGTAAGCCAATTTCTAAATAAATATTCTAAAGAGCATTTATGTGTATAGAATATTGATGTATCTTAAACATGATCCTGAGAAAGGAATTATGTTCAGGAAGACTACAAATTGATCCTTGGAAGTTTTTCATAGATGCAAATTGGGTTGGCTCTCGTGTTGATTGTAAGTCAACATTAAGATATTGTTTGTAAGTGTTGAGAAACCTAGTCATATTTTGTAGCCCGAAACAATAAATTGTAGCTTGGAGTACTGTTAAGGTTGAGTTCTGATCACTATCTCATGGTATAAGTGAATGAGTTTTGCTAAAACGTCTTCTTACCAAACATAGGATAAAGATAGAAAGCTCCATAGAAATACTATTTGATAATAAATCAACATGCTATCTAATGACCGTACAAAACATGTTGAGATAACCTGCCACTTTCGTAGTGAGAAAATCAAGACCAATATTATTATATTGAGATTAGGGCACTACATTGAATTAGTCTTGGTAAGTTAATTCTCAGACTCGTCATGACAAGCATTTATCATTCTATAAATTCAAGTAGGAAGTTTATGGTGTATAGTTGAGACTTATTCCCTTGTATCTTTCTCTGTATTTATTGTTTCCTCTATTTTTAGATAGTTACTCTTTTTAGGGGTATAAACTTAGAAGACATTCTATAAATACGATCCTCCTTTAATGAATGAAATACGAGTAAAATAATCATTTGTACATTGCTTCAAATCTTGTGAGTTTCTTAACAATCAAATGCTTGTCTCTTGAGATTAATCGATGTAAGCTGAGTAGAATACTTACAGATGAGATAATGAGTATACGTACATTCACTTCTACATTTCTCAAATAATGCCATTCTTGAGCAGGAGCTCTAATTAATATTTTTTCCATTTGTGGAATAAGAAACATTTAATTTGCTTCTATCCATATGTGATTTTTTTTTTTTTTTTAAATAAAAAAACGCAATGTTGAACATAAATTGAACTCATTGTGGTGGGGGTGTTTCGATTGATACTTTGTTAAAATGTCATGATTATTTATTTGTTTGAAATGAAAGTTTTGATTATTATTATATAGGTTCAATAAATGAAGTCAACGCTTCAAAAGCAGAATTAGAAGGCCTATTAGTCTTTCCTGAAGTCTCGGCACCTCCAAATCCTGCAGAAAATAATTGTTTTTCTGATTACTGTTCTTCAAAGCATCCTTCAAACATGGACCTCTTTGGTTTGGATTCTGAATCTGTTGATGCTATGGGTAACGACCAAATATCATGTTCCTCCGTGTTCTCTTCAAGACAGTTCTTGCATACCAATTCTGTTGCAGAAAGCATTAATATATTGTTGAGTTCTTCTGAGCTAGGTTCTGGCTGTGTAAGAACTGCTCAGGACTTGATCCTGCAGTCTGAAGCTGGCAATGAACCAACGACTTCTCAAACAAAATTCTTACAGGATGTGGTTTTGCCAAGCCCTGAAACAGATGATGTAACTGTCTTGGAAGACAAAGCAATGAATCAGATTGAGAAAATTCATCAAAGCACTATCTTGAAGAGAACTTTTTTTAATAAAGGAGATAATGCCGGTGAAAAGCCCGTTTTGGAAATTGAGCCACAATTTCCCCCAGCTGATGAATTCAGTATAATTGAGACTCAGCTTAGTCCCCGTCTCACTAATCTAATCGAAAGTGGTTTTGTTCCTGATTCACCAATTGATGAGTGTGGTACATGCTATCTTCCAAAATAATACATTATGTTTTACTGATAAAGAGAGAATGTCTTACTGTTCTTTCATTTATTTAGTGAAGACAAAGTTCGTGCTATTCCAAAATAATACATTATGTTCTACTGAAAAAGAGAGAATGTCTTACTGTTATTTCATTTATTTAGTGAAGACAAGAGTTCATGCTAATAAGATTTTTTATTTTTCAGGATATTCTAGACAAAGGATATATGAATCTGCAATATCACATTTCATCTCGCCTGTCCGAGTGGATGGTGAACAACTTTTAAAATCTTCAAGTCCTGGGTTAAACGAAAGAATTAATTGCAATGGGGACTCCTGTGCTGGAAATGAAGATTTTCTCTCTAGTGGTGAAGTTCGACCTTCTGTATTGAAGGAGAATGATCCCCTAGCTATAAGATCACATGTCTTTACTTCTCCAGTGGCTGATGAAACGCAAATTCCTTTGGCCGTTAGTGCAGGCAGTTGTGATAATGAAGATTCACTCTTGGTTACTGAAGATAAGTCCAGCAGTGTACAGAAGCCCCGCAAATTTAAAAGATTGCGAAAGATAGGTGACGTGGACATAGATAAGAACATGGCAAGCACGGAAAATGCTTCTGTCTCTCCACTGGCAAATATAGTCGGAATTTTTTCTAGCACCAGACAGATAAAAAGGAAGAAACGGGCTGGTATGTTCTTCTCTTATAGTTCATTTCTTGGGAAATCCTAAGTGCCAAATATCGTTGAAGATCTAATATCGGACCTAGTTGCTAATTGTCAATATCAATTGCTGCATTTAGGTGAAAGGAGATTTGACGGCAATGTTAGAGCATTTATCGAGGAGGAAGTTGAGTAAGTTCCTAAATTACCTCATTAAGGGAGTAAACTAGTAAAATAGTTCAGTGTTAAATTGTAATTATTATTTTTTGATAGAAAACAATACTTTCATTGATTGGATGAAAATAGGGAAATTCCATCGAAATAGTTACAAAAAGCACTTCTACTAAGCCATAAACAAAGAGAGGCTATAATCACCAGAAGGTTTCAACAGATGAACCTAAAATAAAGCTAAAATACATAGTACCTTCAATAATTATTACGATAGTTCTACTTTGAGTGCACAAGGAGACAATGATACAGTTGTGAATATTCTTCTGCCTCATTTCTTGTTGGAATATAGGGTTTCTGCGGATGCTACAGTATCTGGGGATGAGGAAGATGACAAGATTATGAGCTCGTTTGATAGTTTCATAGATGACAGGGTTAGTGCTAGTGCCACGACTACTCAGGATGAAACAGGGAAGCCTGATATGATGGCAATTTACAGGTTTATATAAACTCGATATTTCTGTCTGAATTTTGATGGATATATGTTCTCTTCTTATGAGATAAATCAAGTAGTATGGTGGGGAAAGGATAATGCTCAACAGCTTAACCCTTCAAGTTTGTGTAGTTCGATGGTCAATACTACTTCCAGCCCATTACTATCTCTTTTCGCGATTGGGGTTTTGTGGCTTTGAGAATAGAAATAAGAGGCTTTGGAGGCTAGAATGACAAGCTCGATAATTTTCCATGCTTTTTCTAAGTTAAATAGCCCTCTTGATATCTTAATCACTAGGTTGGGACAACTCTAGTTTGGCTTTTTAGTTATTTTCTTGTGGACCTTTTCCCGCTCATCCTATGTGGGTGATTGGATTTTGTACTTATTAGAGGTGAGGAGATGAAGTGGAAGAGAAAGAGGAAGTGGAGAGGAAATGAAATGTTTTGGAATGATGAAGTATTTGTTTGAAAATTGGTGTTTTGGAGAGGAGATGTTAGAAAAACTTTTTGGAGATTTGTGTTTTGAAAAGAGATGTTGGAATTTTTTTGGGGGGATTAGTGTTTAAGAGAGAAGATTTTTTATTTTATATTAATTTTTATTGTAATAAAGTTTGATAAGATAAATATGTTTGATAGAATGTGAGGAGGAGTTGAGAGAGGTTGTTATGTACAAAAAACAAACATGGAGTGGAATAACTTCCTCTCCTCTGCTCTCCCAACCCCTAAATCCAATCACTCCCTATGTGATTCAAATTAGGAATACAGTCATCTAAAACCCATTGAACTTTATGAGTACTTTTCACCTTTTGCTTCTGGCCTCTTTATATCACATAGAATAAAGTATCTTTTCGAAGCTTTATATTAATACAAACCGATATCTATTATTCTAATAATAAATTAGTGAACCTTGTGATGAATTTTTGTAAAAATCTTTAATTTGTGTGACCTTCGAGAATTGAATTCTTTACTCATTGAAAATTAATTTGGATTTACAAGGTGGCGCACTATTTTAATACATGTCCTAAATTTGTGATCTTATATACAGACGTTCTTTGCTAAGTCAATCACCAATTGGGAGGCTGACTTTGCCCCTCTCGATCCGGGTAACTGGAAGTGAAACTTCTCCTGGAAAGACATTGAATCTTTTTGAGTCAACTGAAACAGGAAATGTCAATCAATCTCATACAATGCATTCAGAACAAGTCCAAATGAACCGTAGCCCAGAAGTTGTAACTTCTGCAATTGGTGGCTGCCCAAGAGCGAAAGAAGTGGAAAGCAGGACTAGAAATTTCACATTTTGTGCATCGGAATCTGTTCCTAAACTTAATTTGGATAAATTGTTTGAGTCGATGGTGGCAGGAAGAAAACCAAGAAGTGATGTTGACGCTATTAGAGATGTGTTCAATGGTGATGAATTTTATGAAGGTCTTGACCTTGATGCAGTTGAAGCCCAGGCCAAATTGCTCCTCGAAAAGAACGCCGAGTTGCCTCAGATGATGGTTGCCCAGCAACAGAAGAATTTTGATCTTGAAACTTCTCCATCTTTTGATCTTGGGATATGATAATTTTTTTATCCATGACTTGTTCAAGAACTTAAATTGCAGGAAAAACAATTACGAAAGCTTGGTATTTGTTTTCCTGGTAGGATTCTCACTATTCTCTTCCCCTCATTTTCTTCGTGATTGGTGCATCAAATTGCACACATTTTTTTTGTCATATACACACATACACACACGTGTTGTTTTAGATTTTTGTGCTTGCTAAATCTGATTAATAATTGGAATCAGTAAATTCATTTCTTAAAAAAAAAACCCCACAAAATTAATGTGCATTTTGTAAATACTAACATATATTTTAACCTCTTCTTAATAAAAAATTTCTCTTGAAACTCATAATTTAAATGTCTTATTTGATAATTATTTAATTGACAAAAATTAATGTTATCACTATCATTAAAATGAAGACTATCATTTTTACTTAAATGGTTGGTTGAGTGTTGGCTTGATTTTGTTTTGTTTTGTTTTTTAATAAAGGAAACAAATATTTTTTTTGATGTAATAAAAAGCACCTCTATTGAAAATTGAGCAATAAAAGATCATAATAACAAAATGGATGTTAGCGTTGTAACAAAAAAGAGTTAAATACATAGTTCATTCCACAAATTTCTAAAAGTATAAAGATTTGTCTCGAAGACCATATTGTTTCGTTCTAACCAAATATTCCAAAAGAAAGATTGGATGATAGTTTCCCAAAGAACCTTCTTCTTTATAAAAGAATAACCAAAAAGAGCAATATCCAAGAGAGAGTGAATGTTTTCTAGCCAAACACAACCCAACGAAAATCATTTTGAATGTTTTCGACATCTCTATGACAAAAAAGACAACAACTAAGAGATAAGGAGATATACAAAACTTTTTCTGATATATATCACTAATGTTTATGGCCGCGTAACATAACTCCCACACAAAGAATTTGACCTTCTTGGAATGGGGGGCGGTTCCATAAGCTTTCAAAGATCTCCCCACATTCTTTAACCTGTCCCTTAGATCTTGGTTTGACAAGAGAACTTGAAGAAAAATTTCCCTCTTTCAAGGGACCACCTCACCTCACTAGTAATAAAACAATCAATCTTTGCAGAAAGAGATGCTCACTCCTTAATCTCTACCTCAGAATGCTGCCTTCTCAAAAATAAGTTCGAGGCCTTTTACTCTCTAGACCAACAATCTTGTATAGTGGGTTCCTTCATCAAAGATAGTTGATAAATACAAGGGTAGTTGATTTTTAATATACCTCCATCCATAGTGGGATTGTCGAAGTCCGCCAAAATAAATACTGATTTACTAATTCTAACTTGTAGAAATAGTGGAACCTGGTCGAATCCCAAAGGAGCTGTAAATTAATTTCTCAATGTTAAAAACAAATAAAATGGGAGGTTTTGGTATTTGAATGAAATTCTAACTAAAACAATAAAAATAAAAATAAATAAATCAAATAATTTAACGAGAACTTCCAATTTAAGGGTTTAGTTTAATCCAATTGTAATCTTGATCATAGACTAACACAATTAATTTAAATTTCTCGAATTTGAAGAATTAGTCTACCTACTTGGAAAAGCCACAATAGGTAATTGTTCTCCTAATTTATTGACTTCGACCGAGCATCAAACTCAAATCTTACTATTTAATTAATTGGGCACGATAACGTCCATATGAATTAAATAATAGCATTAAAATCTGTGAGAACGGCTAAACTAAAATTAATTAACCGAGACGACTACAAATTAATTAATTTTGTTTATTTGTATTCCTAGAGTCTATCATGCAAGCTATGTAATTTGGAAAAGCCACAATCACACACACATGAGCCAACCCTTCGCTACAATTTACAATCATTTGAACAATAACTTATCACAAAATCATGTATAGCATGGATCAATTGGCAACAAATTAAGGCGTCAATTCAATTTGCTATCAATCAAGAATAAAAACAAGAAACAAATAATCTTTGAACTAAAAGAAAATACCTATTAGGTCCAAAGCCTCACAAAACTACAATTGAAATTAAAACTAACCTTGAATTGAAAATAAAACGAACTACATAGAAAAGAAAAACTCAAACTAAAAACCATGTCAAATCTTTTTGTAGCTCTCTTTTGTTGATGTTTTATCTTTACCGTGGCTGCCCTCTCCAAATTGATGTCCACTGCAAATATATATATAGAATAAAAATAGGTTTAAAATGTGTAATTGGGCTCATTTGAGCCTAATCAAATATAGTTTCCTTTTCCTATTTAAATTTTGAATATATTTTTATATATTTTATCTTTTTCTAAATTTAAAAAAAAATCTAAAATTAAGTCTACTTCATTACTATTTTGGTAAGTCCTCTCATTAATTAAATAAATAATATCTATCAATAATCACAATATTCAATCAAAATATAGAAAAATTAGATCCTAAAAAAATATAATTATTGTGAACTTATCAAACCAACCAAGGGTAGTTGATTTTTAATATACCTCCATCCAACCAATTATCCACCAAAAAATGAGTAGTATTACCTATCGCGCCCCACATCGATCTTTAGGTGCTTGAAAATGTAGATTTTTTCATTGTCAATGCTTGCCACAAACCTTTAGTTGAAAAAGGGTTAGTACATCTGGCAAGATAAAAAGAGATGTCACCATATTTAGCCCCAATAATAATTCGCTAATAAGCCTACTTTTCTACATGGAAACATCAAGTCCATGTTGCAAGAAGGGGGATGTTTTTAATGTGTAAATCATAGATGCCCAATCCACCTTCACAAATGCGATGCTTGACCTTCGACCAACTAATTTAATGACTAGCTTTTGTACCATTATTACCGTGCCATAGGAAATTTCAAAACATCTTTTCAACAACATTGATAACTTTTTTCGGGCTGTAATCGCTGTTGAACTGTCTAAAATAACTAACTAACAATCTGATTGCTCAGCACACAATGCTACAAAATTCAACAGATATACGCAAGCATACGCTGTCAATTGCAGTCAAGTGATAAGATAAAGTCATCTCCACAGGGACTTGTTTAATATCTAGATAAGTGCTACTTGAAAAGTCACATACAGAAAAGTAGAGGAAATTTTTATAGGTGCGTGAACTAACTCTACTAAGAACCAAAATTGCTAAATGTGAAAATGCAACGACGATGCTACGAACATTGGCAATAGAAACATAGCGCATGCAATGCTATTAACTTCCAATCAACCAATCAGCAATAAAAAGAATGCTGCAAAAGTTCACTATTAAATACTAAAATAAGAACACTGGAAACACAAGAAATATTCCAAATGAGATAATAGGCTCGAGTCAAGGGTCTTTTAAGTGTGATTAATATGCAACACGGGTAAGTTCATGGTGAGAAGTGAACTCCACACAACATGTGATCAAATGCTCTTTTCTAAGATGCATTCATCCTTTCTGAATATGAGCTTCCGCATTTATATTCGAAGCTAAAGACAATGTAATGTGCACTAGCGAGGCGACTATTCCTAACCTCCCTCTTTAACATGCAAGAGCCTTCAACATGAAACTAATGGTCATAATTAGTAAGTATCTAATCCCCTTCTCTTCCAAGATGAAGTGAAAAGCAAACATGAATGGATGACCAGTCGAAACATGTTATTAATTAAAACACCTACCATGACTTAGCTCAACATCCCCTGTTTACCCAAGATACATGCATCACACACTTTCCCCTCAACCCTCACCTATATGGATTTAGCTCATGATCATGCTGAAAAGAACAGAAACAAGAGATGCGAATGCTGATAACATTACTTAGCATAAACTTCTACCAACACTTATAGCAAACAAGAACAAAAAGCAATGGAACAATGAAACTCAATCGAAAATGCAATGAACAGAAGCTAAGAACCTAGAAACACAGCACAAAACCAAAAAGAACTTCAGAATTGCAATAAAAAACGAAGGCAAGCTATGAACAATCTTTCTTAGCTAACGAAAAGTTCAGGAAAATCTATTACAGCGCAAGAAAACTACAAGGCACGAAAACTACACTAAGAACTACAAAAAAACAATAAAGGAAAACGTCTCAAAAGTGGAATACAAAAATGTAGAAATAAATGCTGCAAAAGCTACTGTCTTCTCTCAGATTCCAGCAGGTTCCCAAATCCCCAAAAAATTCCAGCAAAGTTCCACCACCATTTTTCTTTCCCAAAAATGGCTTTATATACTCCCTTCTTCATCCAAGATCAACGGCTGAGATTCTAGGGCAAAAGATGTCTTGCTTGCCACACCCTAGTCGACCAGATCTGACACATTTTGCTCCACTGTCGATTCTGCAGAGATTTCAGCTTTTGCAGGAGACTTCTTATCCTTGGATCGAATGCTGCAGCATTGGCTTTCTTCCGAATAGCTCATCCTAACTTTTATCCAACTCTTCTGATTGAGGAATGAGTCCAATGCTTCCAGCATTTCCAAACCCTGCGATGATAAAAAGTGCTTAGCGAGAAAGATGATTCTTGGAAATGCTATCGTGAATGCTACAAACATTAACTTTTCGGCACAAAAACTCTAAATTATCCTATCTTTCTAATCTTTGCCTCATACCTAACATACACTGCATTTTATGTATAATTCTCTGTCTTAAGGTTGTTCTATGCATCAAAGTGTGATAATAATGCATGATTTCTTCACTAAACACACCCTAAAAGAGGACTAAATAACTCTCTAATTGAGAGTTATCAGACTGATGGATAAATAAATAGTAGATAGGAAGATTGACGCAATCTTCACCTTGTCATGTGGTTAACCTATTTTAGAATTTGTCAAGGTTCAAATCCCAACTTTGGGATTTTCATTTTTTTCCAATATTTTTATTTTTTTAATTTTGAATTCTTTGAATTTTGTATGTTTATTTACTGTTTTTAATTTTTAGTTACTTAATTTTTGCAGTTTTTTTTTAAATTTTTTATTTTTTATTTTTTTTATATTATTTATGGGTTGATTTTAAAATTTTGTAATATGTCTATTTATTTATTATTTCTCTTTCATTTTTTTTAGAATTTATTATTTCAATTTCTAATACATTCTAAATCCATAAAAGTTTTGGCATCGTAAAAAATTAGAAAAAATATATACATTTGACATACCTTGATATTTTACAACCACAATATTTTTGAAACACGTCATTTATGACAAATGATTTGTGAGGGAGATAATATATTAAATTTGTTGTTAATTTCACATTAAGAATCATTTGTTTTTGTTTTTGTTTTTTTTAATACAAAATTTATTTATATTAAAACATGTAAACTTTTGATAATGACTTTTTAAATATTTTAATACATGTTATATTTTTTTTAAGAAAAAGAAGAAATGAAATAAAGCAACAGAAGAAAAACTAACGAATAATGAAGCTAAAATGGTTTAACTAGTTCGTTCTTATTAAATTTACTTCCATCTAAACAAAATATAAAATATTTATAAATCTAAGATGCCAACCTACAGAATCAATTGTAATGATTTGGTAAAAAACCAAACTAAATTTAACGAATGCACATCGCTGATGAGTAACACCATCTCTAGCAATAAAGTATCCTAAACCAACTAGCAAACATTATGTTTCTTGAAAAGATATTCAGAAGATCAATACCTGGTACATGTAAAGTTTTACATATAGCCACAGGTTGAGATATAGTTCTTCCTTTTCGGTGGTTGAAAAAAAACAATGTTTTAATGCAACAACATTTGGATGGTCAAGAAACCGCATACTTTAAAGGCTTAATAAGACATAAAATATTCAAAGTTTATGGTTCAATCCATGATTGTCATCTAACTAAGTGTTAATTTTCAATAAATTACTTTAACAACCAAATGTAATAGAGTTATGTAGTTGTTTCGTAAGAATAATCGAGATGTGCATAAATTGGACGGAAGATATAAATTTTTTTTTTTTTTTTTTTTTTTTCTTTTTCAAATTAAAGAACAAAACTCAAAAAGCTTAACAAGACAATGAGCTAAAGGAACCAAAGATCGCCATTTGAACTGCAAAAGTTGCATCTCAGAATTAAATCAGAAAATCCAATTGTTGACTTTGACCCAAGTTTATCCAAAATATTATTATTTTATGAGAAATATTTATATAATGTCCAAGCATGATGTATAAAATAATGCTTACCTATGTGGCCCAATATGGGCCACAATCTATTTTTGTTTATTTTCTTTTTTTATCTTTTAAATTTAAAATCAAATAGATTGTGACCCACATCGAACATTATTTTATATGTATTGTCCAAACATGATGCAAATATTTCTCTTATTTTATATCCTAATTTTATGGGGTTTTAAGCCCATTGTGGGAAGCATTTTATCCACTCAATTGCCTTATCTCATTGGCCATTGTGCAACACGTGGGAGGCTAGGAAAATCAAATTGTTAATTTGATTTTTATGTTGGCTTTAAATGGTTTTTAAAGTGAAGAAGGAGAAATTGGTTCCTTTTCTGGGCTGGCCATTCTCGACAAAATAGAAGGGAAAGGTTCTCACTTGAGTTTTGGCTTGGTGCCATTGTAGAAGAAGAAAGCAAAATAGTTTTCAATCTTTGGTGGGTGCCGTTCATGTGAGCATAAGTCATTGAGAAGAAATAATCTCTTTTTTGTTGGGTATTTGTGCTTCTTCGAATCCATGGGTTTCGTGGTAAGGGGGCACCGTTGTGGAACAAAGGTTTTGGCTTCTTCTTCAAGCTTTAGAGAGGACGTTATAGAGGAGTTTGTCTTCTCTTTGGTTGGCTCCCTCTATCTTGGAGATGGTAGATTTGGGCTAAGTTTGTTTGTTTGTTCATCATCAATCTCTTGTTTATGTGTTTATGTATATGTTCCAATGTTTTAAAAGGCTTAAAAAAACTACATATTTAAAGCATACCCCTTAAAAGTACACAAAAAATAGAATTTGTGTAAAAACAATAAGATGAAAACAGAAATAATAAAAAAAGCAAAGGATCAGTAAATCAATCAACCGATTTGCTGAGCTGACAAATAATGAACCATCGATGTCTTCCACTGGGTTGGTAGTGAAACCTGACGTGTTATTTGGGAAACGTGGAAAGAGTGGCTTAGTTGCTGAGTCTGTGAAACACATGCCCGGCATGAGCGGACTGAGACCTTATATCTTTATCTATTTAACTTTTGAGGTTTCTTAATGTGCTCCTCGGCAAAAGGTTTTTTAGTCTACCTTTAGTTTTTAAATGGGCTAATTTGAGAGTGTTTATGTAACAAAAAAGGGCTTCCTCTAGGAGGCCATCTAGTCTTCTTTCTATCATATTAATATTCTTCGTTTAGAGTTTAGGGTTTAAGGTTTGGAGTTTAGACCTTAGGGTTTGGGGTTTGGGATTTCTATTTTTAAAAATTCAAAATTTAAATTAAAGATCCAATTTGATTTTGTTTAGGGTTTGATTTTCTATTTTTTAAAAATAGGTGTGTTTGATAAATAATTAAAATTTTTATTGCTAAATTTTAAAGTTTTTAAAATAATGAAAAAAATTATAAAAACTAAAAAAAAGTAATTTTTGAAATCATGATTTTGTTTTTTTTTTTTTTTTTTGGAAAAATGCTGTATAATACCTATAAAGCACCGATTATGGGGCTTGAACTAGCTAAGCCACTCTTCATATTTATTTCATAATTCTCATTTTAATAAATAATAGTAGTTTTAAATTAAACAATGTTCCAAACAGAATTATAATAAATTTTAAAATCCCGTGCTAATCTTGTAATCTAACTTACATTTCTATAAGTTAACAAGAGTATAACTATATCAGTATGTTGTATAACTTGGTAATTCTAAGGTTACAAGTTCAAATTCTTCCTTTTGTACAACCTAGAATACATTACAGGTTCAAAACTTACATTTCTATAATGCATAAGATCATACACAACTTTATACCTTGTATCAATTTTTATCTTATACTTCCAATTTCATCCATTATATAATTATTATATTTTTTCGGAAAACTCCCCTACTAACTTTAGTTAAAAGTATGATTTCAAAAAAAAAAAAAAAAAAAAAAAAAAAAAAAAGTTAGGTAGAAGTAGTCAAACAAGAACAATAGTAGCAAATTCGGT
>JBBMKA010000015.1:40902-60472 GCA_037833695.1 Sechiopsis laciniata | reverse complement strand
ATTTCTTCCTTCAAACCTCTATGTTTTCATTTTGTAAAACTCTAGAAAATCCAAAATCTCACTACCAATCTTATACCTTCTTTTCAAAACTTTTTTTCTCTATAAAATCCTTCAAATGAATTTTTTTCTCCATCTTCTTTCCCAGCTGGTCCTGACATCTCCTTTCCCAACTGGCCCTAACATCTCCTTTTCCAGCTGGCCCTGACATCTCCTTTCCCAGTTGCCCCTGGCATCTCCTTTCCCAGCTGGCCCTGACGTCTCCTTTCCCAGCTGGCCCTGACGTCTCCTTTCCCAGCTGGTCCTGCCATCTCCTTTCCCAGCTGGCCCTGGCATCTCCTTTCCCAGTTGGCCCTGACATCTCCTTTCCCACTTGGCCCTGACATCTCTTTTCCCAGTTGGCCCTGACATCTCTTTTCCCAGTTGGCCCTGACCAGTATTCCCAAATTGGCCCTGATCAATTGGCCCTGACTAGTATTCTCAAATTGGCCCTGACCAGTAATCTCAAATTGGCCTTGACCAGTATTCCCAAATTGGCCCTGACTAGCATTCCCAAATTTGTTCCTGGCAGCACTCATCCAATTTGTCCCTGGCAGTATTCATCTAATTTGTCCCTGGCAGCATTCATTCAATTTGTCTCTGACAGCACTCATCCAATTTGTCTCTAGCAGCACTCATCCAATTGGCCCTGACAAGCTCTCATCATCCCAATTCACATCATCATCTCAATTGGCTCATCAACATCACAATGACCAACTCTGATAAATTGAACTCCAAGCTTGGCTTGTATTTCATATACAATCCAGCTTGAGGGGGAGTGTTGGTTTATGTTATTTTTAGTATAGTTGTATTTTCATCTTTTATAATTATTTATTCCTTTTAAAATTAGATTAAATATTATTTTCTATCTTTTCCTTTTTAACTAGGTAGTATATTTTCCTTTTTATAATTAGGTCATCTTTGTTTTTTATAGTTAGATATTATGTTTTCCTTTTATAATTAGGTTATCTCTTGTACTCTATTTATACCAATTGTTGGGTTTATTATTAAATGAATAATTTAGAGAATTTGAATTTCCATATTTTAATAGATAGTTAGTATCGTGAATTGAATTTATTACTTCTTAATTTTTAAATATCATCATGACAATAAGTCACCTCACGATGGTTAATTTGATTTCAAGTTTTTTAAAATCCAATTCAAGAAGTAAATGCTTCTATAACAACAATCTTAATATTAAGTCATAAACTTGAAATTAGAAGCATCTTTTTCTCTAAGAAATTAGAGGTACTATTTTTCGCTCACATATTCGAACCAAAATAATCTGAAAATAGTTTCCAACCAAATATTAGTGGCTAGGTCATGTTGCAACCATTCTGAATCTTCCTTTCTATATTCTAATTCAAAATTATTTTATTGCTTTATTATAACAAAATAGTTTGAAATTATTAAAAGAATGGTTATCCTTATCAACTTTCTGTTTCAAAATATTACAAACTTTAAAATTTTATCTATTACCATTTTATATTTTTGAAGAAAATAAATTGTCCGAACTAAAGAAAAATTAGATAAGAAAACGAGAATCTAAATTAACCCAATCCTTTTTTTCTTTTTTTTTTTAAAAATTAACTCAATCATTTAAGAATAGCATAATATTTATTATAATTTTTTTTTAAAAATTCCATTATAAGAATATTTCATTTTCATAACATAAATGATTTCGTCCTCTTAGCCCTTGAAACTTATTCCAGCACGTAATCTGAATTTTCAATTTTTAAGTTTCAATTATATTATCATGTTTGAAAAAAATATATTTTATTATGCGTTTACTCTTTTAAAAAATATTAAGAAATGACTTATTTGCTGTAGGATTATTTATTTTTATACGTCATCAGCGGAAAATTCAAATGAAAGGGAAAGGGACAGCAGAGAAACAACAAACCACAGCTTTGCTTGGCCAGTGGGGCAACAACCAGATAGATTTAACAGCCGGACAAAAATACCCCTCTCTTTACATGTCATTGGCCTTTCTTCCCTTTTGTCGAGGGCTTATTTGGAGCACTAATTTAGTTACGATAGATGAAAGATACGATAAATAAGACACAGTAACAAACAATAGTTGTGAGGTAAATTATTCTAACATAGATCATGCATTTTTTCACTTAAAAAAAAAAATTTAAATAAATAGACATACAAGTTTATGTAACCACCAATTATAATAAATAGTCGGTCAAATATTGATCGAGTTATAATCAGCTTGATCGTTTACACAAACGGGGTTCAAACACTCTTAAGTATTTCGAAGAAGAATAAAATATATTAGAAAATAGTTTTTTCAAAAAAAAAAAAAAAACTAAATAATAATAATAATAATAATTATTATTATTGAAAACGGATTTTGAGGGCAAAACTATTTGGTAGTTATAATTTGTAAACTGTCCTTTAAAAATAGAAGAAAAAAAAATTAAAAATTTTAATTTTGGTATGAATTTATTTTTCAATTTTTTTTTAATTCAACCATATTTAAGGTGGCAAATCCAACCTTGTAACTTTTTATTATCAAGTTATACCGTTTTATCAGTTGTGATCAATTTTTGTTGGCGACTTTTTTTCTCAATTAATTATATGGTTAACAATTTCTTTGATTTAAATTTACTAAACCTAAGTATATGTCAATAATTGAGTTATCTCTATTCATCAAACCACACTTCGAACTAATTGTAAAAATATGCTCTTATTTTTTATTAATTGTGATCAAAAGCAAAGGCTTATATACTTTAGCCACTTGCTTGATTAAGTATTAATTATCATGGACCACATGGATAATGGTTGGTCTCTTCGACCCCTCTAGTGGATTTGGAAAATATACTGTTGGTTTTTTTTTTTAATAGTTTTTATCTCAAATTAAGAAAGATTCTAAGGAAACTTTGACAACTGAACTGAAAGTATCAGACAGAACCATCTGAATTGTACTTGCAGATCCTTTTGCAACCAACAATATTTTGTGTTGGATGAGGTTTTTGATAGGGAGTTAGTTTGAAGAGTTATTTTGAGTAGTTAGAAATTAAGAGTTGTAGTAAAAAACTTGTTTGAATATGGTTTTTATGTGGAGTTATAAAGAATAACTTGTTCGAATGTGGATTTAAAATGAGTAATTATTTTGAATAGTTAAAAAAAGAATGATTAGAAATGAGTGGTTAAAAATGAATTATTTTGAGGAATTATAAATGAATAATTAAAAATAAATGATTAGCATTGAAGAGTTATTTTGAGTAGTTATAAATGAATGATTAGAAACGAGTAGTTAAAAATAAAGAGTTATTTTGAATAATTATAAAAACTTGTTTGGATGTAATTTTTTTAAAGAGTAATGAGTAAACAGTCACTTTAAAATTTCCATAAATATGGCAAACAAACATCTATTAGAAAATGTCTGTATGAACAATTGTAAAAATTATTTTGAATGATTATAAATTAAGGGTTATTATGAGTTATTAAAATTTTAAGTTTTAATAATAGCTTGTTTGAATATGATTATAAGTGAATGATTATTTTGAGGAATTAGAAATAATTGGTTATAAATGAATGATTAAATATTAACAATTATATTAGAAATGAATAATTATATTTTAATATTTAGAAATGAGGAATTAAAATTAAACAATTATTTTAAATAGTTAAAAATAAATAATTATTTTAAATATTACAAAAACCCATTTAAATATAATATTTTAAAGAAAAATGGTAAGAATCACTTATAATAACTCGTTAATTACTCAATCGTACCTCTTATTGATATTGTGCTTAGGAAGTAGAAAAAATGCCGGCGTCCAAAGCAAAAAATAATAGTAAAACATGGAAGGAAAATGTATGAGAAATGACAGGGTGGGAAGAGAGTAAGATTAAGACACGTGTCGGAAGAGAAACGGATAAACGTGATGGCCATTTGAAGTGGATCCCACCACGAAGATTTCATTCTCTGTCCGTAGGAATAATTTCCCTTCCGCCGGTAATCTGCATTTATCTCTTTTCCACCTTTTATACCCATTGCAAACAACCTTACATTACAACACACTTTTTTTTTCTATCTTCTAAGTTATGTTTTTTTCTTTTTCTTTTTTGTATACAAAACATTTGGAGGTAAAAAAAATGGATTATGTAGTATGTTCAGCTTTAAATATTTTATTTTTAGTTTTTGAAATTTTAGTATACAACAATTATTTTAGTGTATATATTTTTTTATTTAAATATTTATATCTTACCTATAATTTTAGAATCCAAACTAAAATTTAAAAATAAAAAAGGTAGCTTCCAAAATATTGTTCTTAATTTAAATAGTAATCATATACTTTCTTAAATAAAGTTGGAATAATATCAAAAGATTACAAAAGGAAACTACAAATTCTATTGCCATTAGATTGTGGGTCAAGAGGGTGGGTGGATTTCCAGGGGAAACTCTCATCTGAGCTGTACTGGTGGATCCACTTTGGCTTTGAGACTTTTTTTTCCAATAAATTTATAAGCTTTTGATGAAGAACCTAAAAAAAGATTGGAAACAATACATAGATGAGGAGTGAAAAATGAGGATGAAAAGAAGAGAATCATTTTCCTCTTTTAATGGAAAGACCAAACTACATGATCGGGAGAAAAATGGAGGAGAGAGAAGGATGTAAGTTAAGGAGAAAGAAAAATATTATTATTATTTTGTTTCATTTTAACCATTTAACTTTAGAGTTTAGTTTAGGGACGATTTTTAAACATAATTGATAGTCAATGGACTAAAATTTGGCATTTGAACGTCCAAAGACCAAAATTGGAAAAACATAAAAGTTTAAAGATCAAAATTGGACATTTAAAGACCGGTTTGATAACTATTTGGTTTTCTGTTTTTTGTTTTTTAAATTTAAGCTTATTCTTAACCAAATTCCATGTGTTATATCTTTCCTACAATGTATCAATCTTTCATTTAAAAAGTATGTGAATGTCAATCAAAATTAAAAAATAAAAACAAGTTTTTAGAAGTTATTTCTTTTTTTCTTCCAAATTTTAGTTTGCTTTTTAAAAATATAGGTAAGATGTAGATATCCAGGTAAGAAAAAATATATGTAAGTTAGCTGTTGTAAGCTTAAATTTCATAAACTAAAAACTAAAAATTAGAAACAAAATAGTTATCTAAGGACTAAAATGAAACAAACATGAAAGTGTGACCAAAATAGTATTCCAACGAAAAAAAAAATAAGCCCAAAATTAAAAAATACCGGACGATATCATTTTTAGAATGACACACATCGACCATCCTTATTTTATTTATAATAGAGAACAATTTAAGTGATACTTTGACATCACCTAAATATTGAAACTCACCCATGTAACTCAATGATAATCACACTTTAATTTTATTTAATATATATTTTTACTTTTTTCTCTTATTAAGGTACATAGATGAGTTTCAATATTTAGGTGATGTCAAGACATCACTTAAATTTTTCGTTTTCTAATATATTTTAGTTTAACCAAAATCTCATTTAACAAAAGATGCCTTGTTTTTCGCCTAAATCAATGAATAGACAAGCATTATAGCAAGAATCCAAATGAAATTAAAAATATGCATGTATATAAATAGGTGGGTTTTTTTTATAGATTACAACAATTTGGAAAATGAGAAATTTGTACTCCCGGCTTCTTATCATTGAGCAATCATTGAGCACATTTTAATGTTGTCGAGCTACCGCTCTTATCGACATTTTTACCCACAAATAGGTGGGTATCATTTAATCTTATTATACATATTTTATTTTGACTACAAAATATAGAATTTAGATGTCAATATATATGTATATAATTTTAAACGAATTGGAATGAACAAAAAAAAAAAAACCTATTTTAAAATTTATTGCACAAAATCAAGATTGAGATAAATTGATCTGCTAATTTAGTTGTGTATGTTCATGATTAAAAGGCTATGAATTTAAATCTTTTTTCTCAATTATAATTGAACTAAAAAAAACCTATAAATTAGGCATATTATATTAATAGGGACAGTTCATTTAGCATTATTGTTCTCTTACGTTTCATTTAAAATTGATTGATAGACATAAGATTGAGCTTAGTGGTGATCTAAAATATATATGAATTGGTAGTTGAGAATCTCTACTCTAAGGAAAAAAAAAAAAAAAGAATCCAACTAACCTTGAGGATTTTTTAAGCCAAAGTGAAGTTGGGGCAAACATGAGAGGTTTAGGCAAAAGTAAAAAAACAAAAGAAAACACTTGAAAATACACAACCGCGTTAGCTGGTGTTTGAGCAATTAAAATAAAAATAATTATAGAGAAGATGAGAATTATGCGATTCTTTGTTGCTCTCAGACAAAGAATCATCTTCTTTTCCAATTCTTAATTTAATCACTTTGATTCAAACACTCCTTAATAGTAGACGCACCTAAGTAGTGGAATAACAATGCCCAAAAGAACCAACACAATAAATCATGACCTAGTCTCAAACTGTCATAAATTATTTTAAAGGATATTGAGAAAATAAGAGAAGTTATAAGTAGCTGCCCATTTAGAAATTTATTTTCAATTTTATTGACAATCAAATCGTAGGGTTATACAATTATCTTATAAGATAATCAAGAAACGTATAAGTTAATTTTAACAAACACAAATGTATGTATGTATATAAATCATGGACTATCCTCTATAATTAAGATGAATATGTCAATTTGGTCCATATATTTTAAGTTAGTTTTCATTTTGGTTTTACCACTTTTAAATGTCTAATTTTAATGTTGGTACTTTACACAAAAAAAAGGGGTTCATATGTATGTAAAGACAAGTAAATATATTTCTAAAATCTATAAAAGAGGAGAGTAATTTTATAAAGCAAAATTTATAAGAGAGCAATTTTTGGGTTTTTACTTCAAAAAAAAAAAAAAAAAAAAATTTAGCCTATAATTAACAATTACTTCACCTTATAATAGTTCATATTTGATATTTACAACTTACTTATGTTTTCAAAATTAAATCATAATTTAGTAGAAGATAACAAAAAATTTCAAAAACTTGTTTTGATTTTTAAATTTTGATTATAGTTCACATCCTTTTATCAAGGGAAGATGACATTTTTAATAGAGAATTTGAATGAAAATAAGTTTAAAATTAAAAAATGAAAGAGAATGATTAGAGTTTTTTTTTTAATATTTATTCAAGATTTTTAAATTAAAACTATATTAATATATTTATTTACTTTTAGTATATAACTATATCAGAATAAAAAATATGCGATGTTAAAAAAATGAATGTTATTTTATTTTCACTGTTCCATATTAGTGGTCAGTTAAAAAAAACTGTTTTTTTTGTTGTTTTTAATTATTTGTATTTTTTAAAATCTAAAATCAAGTTATTTAAAAATAATTGTAAAAGAATAAAACTTATAATAGTTCCTAGTTCAAATATCGTTTATCATGTCACGTTAATATCCACCTACACATGGTTTTGTATAAATTCTATTATAACAATGCACGCTAAAATTGTGTATGTTATATATTATTTTGAGCTAATATTTATAATAACTAATCATCTATATTTAAGATAATATATGCTTCAAATATATTTTAAAACGTCTTGGAAACCCTATAAAAAAGGTTTCATTAAAAAATATCTTTTGGTGGAAGGTATTTTTCGGACAAATTACAATTACATAAAACAAAAAAAGGGAAAAAAAAAAGATTGGGGTAAAACGTTGGAGTAAGAATTGAAGCTCAAACCCGTTGATTAAAAAAAAAACTTGAACTTATTATGTTTAAAGGGACAAATATTGAATTGAAGATTGGAGAAATTAGTAGGGAAAATTATGTTGAATTAAAAAAAAGAAAAGAAATTGGGAGGGAGGAAAGGCGTGTGATAATAGAGAGAGAGAGAGAGAAAGGGAGAGAGAGGGGGGGTAGGGCCCAGAAACAAAGTGGCATGACAGCTGGCGAAGGGATCTGACAGTCTGTTCGTTGTTATCATTCCAACGACAAACAACACACATACATACATACATATATACCTTTTCTTCCTTTTTCTTCATTTAACCCTTCGCTCTCCCCCTCTCCTATTCCCTGTTCAAACCTTCACTTTCTCTTTCTGCCTTCTCATCATCCATGGCCGAGGAAACTCAGAAGCCTGCTGCTGCTGCTGCTGCTGCCGAGCCCGTTCCAGATCAGGACACTACTCCTCAGGGCGAGCCCGAGCCTGAGGCCCCTCCGGCCAAACCTGCTGATGCCGTGGAGGAACAACTTCCCAAGGCCCCCGAGGAGGACCTGCTCAAAATTTCTCAGTCCGTTTCTTTCAAGGAGGAGTCCAACGTTGTTGCCGAGCTCCCCGATTCCCAGGCTAAGGCTCTCGCCGATCTTAAGCTACTCCTTCAGGACGCTCTCAATAACAACCACTTCACTACTCCTCCCCCGCCCACTGCTGCTGAAGAAACTCCTATTCAACACCCTCCCAAATCCGAACCAGAGACCGTGACCCTCACGCTTGAGGACACAATCACTCCTAATCCCGCACCTGAGTCTTCTCTGCTGCTTCCCCAAGCTGAACACAACCCATCTACGGTGGTGCTCGACAAAGTTGCAGCACCCGATGAGGTAGAAGATGATGGCGCTAAGACCCTCCAAGCCATTGAGGAAACCGTTGTTTCCGTCTCGGTTCCACAGCCGGAGGAGGAGGAACCAGCCCCCCCTGCTGCTAAGCAAGAAGGACAACCGGAACTGGAGCAAACTGTGCCGCCACCCCCACCGGAGGAGGAGGTCTTCATCTGGGGAATTCCTCTGCTGGGCGACGAGAGGAGCGACGTCATCCTCTTGAAATTCCTTCGAGCCAGAGACTTCAAAGTCAAAGAGGCTTTCACCATGATCAAGAACGCTGTTCGCTGGCGAAAACAGTTCCACATCGAGGCTCTTCTCCACGAGGACTTGGGGAACCAGTGGGACAAAGTGGTTTTCTCCCATGGTCTCGACAGAGAAGGCCACCCAGTCTGCTACAACGTGTTCGGGGAGTTCGGGAACAAGGACCTCTATCAGATCACCTTCTCCGACGATGAAAAGAACCTCAAATTCCTCCGATGGAGGGTACAGTTTCTTGAGAAGAGCATCAGAAAGCTTGATTTCAGCCCCACTGGCATCTCCACCATTGTTCAAGTCAACGACCTCAAAAACTCCCCTGGACTCACCAAGTGGGAGCTCAGAAACGCCACCAACCGAGCTCTCCAACTATTCCAAGACAATTACCCTGAATTCGCTGCCAAACAGGTATATCACTCTCATCGAATTCTCAAAACAATTTTATTAACTAATTTGTTTGATATTGTCCCGGCCGTGGTCGTGACACCTCTTGTGTATCCGTTCCTTAGGGTAACAGGGGAGTCCAATTTCCAGGTTTCTAGAAAAAAAAAAAAAAAAAACTAATTTGTTTGATTGATCTCTGTGAAGGTGTTCATCAACGTTCCATGGTGGTACTTGGCGGTGAACAGGATGATCAGCCCATTTTTCACTCAAAGAACCAAAAGCAAGTTTGTGTTTGCTGGACCATCCAAGACCACGGAGACCCTTTTCAAGTGGGTGCTATTATAACTTTGGTTTTTTCATTTAATGACACCTTTGAAGCTTGTTTGTTTTCTACTGCAACAAATTGTCTCAATCTCATTTAAACTTGAGCTGTACTTTGGTCTCTCTCAGATATGTTGCTCCTGAACAAGTACCAGTTCAGTATGGTGGATTAAGCAGGGAGGGCGAGCAAGAATTCTCCATTGAAGACCCTGTTACTGAAGTTGTCATAAAGGCAGCAACCAAACATACGGTTGAATTCCCCATTTCTGAGGTAGGGGACTAGCCACTTCAAAGCTCATAAGTTTTGTTTACTCTGTCTGGGTTTCTGATTTGATGCTAAAGTAAATATGCTTATTTGTTTGTAGCCAAGCCTTCTGGTTTGGGAACTGAGAGTTGTGGGATGGGATGTGAGCTATGGGGCAGAGTTCTTGCCCATTGCTGAAGGTGGGTACACTGTGATTGTACAGAAAACAACAAAGCTTGGGCCAGCTGATGAACCAGTGATCTCCAACAGCTACAGGGTTGGTGAAGCTGGTAAGATTGTGCTAACCATCGACAATTTAAGCTCCAAGAAGAAGAAGATCTTGTTGTACAGATCCAAGACCAAACCCATCTCTGAATGAATGGTGATGCTGCAAAAAACTTGATTTCAATTTGATGATGAACACAAAACTGGCAGATATGATGATGATAAAAGCAAGCTGGGATCTTTATTTATCAATGGATACAATGTTTTCTTATATTTCTTTTTCTTGTTCCATTTGTTGAAAAATTTACATGTTATTTTTAGTGGGACTTATATAAACAGGATTGGTGGGTGGGAGTTGGATTTCTTTTTGGTTTGCCCTTTTTGTTTGCTTGTTTTTCCTTGGTGAGTTTGTGTGCATTTTTAAGGCTGCTGCTCTGCTAAATTGGCAGGAGAGCTGTCTGAAACTGTCATGATTCTGAACAAGAAAGAGAGAGGGCTTTTGTTGGTTTTGTTGATAGTACTTTGTGAAATTTGTGTAAATTTATTGTTTTTGTATTATTTATTGTTACTCTTGTTTCCTTCAATTCGTGTATTTGTTTATTTTTCCACCTTAAATCAAATGATTTGTTGCTTTGTTTCTTTTGCTAATTGGCTTTGTGATCAATCATCCAACAGTTGTTTATCCTTGGCGTGATTTGCTTTCTTGACTGACAAGTTTCAAAAAATCCAGCTGTCTTTTGGCTTTTGATAATGGTAGATTTGAAATTGTTGAAAATGACTATTTTAATAAATGAAAATGACCGAGTTGTATGAACCAAAATAATTGTAGAGAGAGAAAAGGGCTAAACACAAATGTATAATCAATAATAAGGTCATATTTGGTTCACTGGTACCAAATGCGTCACTGACACAATTAGTTGTTCAATTTGATATTAATTCATTTTTATTTCACTCCATCTTTGGAATCAATATTTACTCCTCCTTTCAACTTGTAGGAATGTTTATTGTATTTAAACATGATTTTGGAATTAACCATCAATTTTTAATGTCATTCCAACTCTTCACTTAGTTTTGGTGTGAGTTTCAAAGTATAATAAATTTTTATCATTTCCCTTCATTTTTGTTATTATTATTTCTCTCTCAATCTTTTTTTCATGTTCTTTCACCCAAAATATGATTTTTTATTCATTTTAACATCAACTATTTTACCTTCTAAGTAAGTATGTTTTTTTAATAACTTAATGGTTTATTCTTTTTCTTTTTTAATTTATGACTTTTATTTGTTAATATCCTTTCTTTCAAGTGGTTTATTTTTACTATATATATATATATATATATATTAATTGTTTATTTTTACTATATAATTATAGGTCGTTTTACAGTTGTTGACAACATTGTTTAAAAAGTCCTCAACTACAATTGTTGTCATTCATATTACTTGTCTTGAAGAAAAATACTTATATTTCTAATTACTTGTTTAATTGTGTCATTTTATTTTGTTATCACACCATTTACTTTTTAAAAATAACATAAAAATTAAATAATAATGAAAGAATAGTTATTTAATTATGTTTTTTATGCAATATTTTTTTTAACTATTTTAAAGAATGTTTGCAAATATGTTAATTCAAATGTAAATTGTTATTAACTAACCAATAATAACAATTATTATTTTAATCATAATTACAAACTTAAAAAATAGTATTTATTATTGTTATTATGAACTTAAAAAACAATATTTATTATTATTATTATTACTATTATTATCAATATTATTGTGTAAGCTTGCAATTATATCAATATTATTAATTTATAATAATACTTCATAACAATAACAATGAACAAAAAAATTTCATAAATTTTATGTTATTATTTATATTTATAATAATTTATTAGGATTCCATTCCGGAGGAACAATACAGCGAACGAACACAATATTTTATTGCGGAGCATGAAATCAGCGAACCAAACACTGTAATAGATGATTCTAGGAAATTCTATTCGGATGCTGCATTCCGGGGAATACAGATTTCGAAGAATCTGGATTCCAACCAGCGAACCAAACATGGCCTAATGTGTTGATAGTTTTGCCAAGTATCATTACAATGTATTCTCATTTCTTATTTTTTTTCTTTTTTTCTTTTTGAATAATGTATTTTCATTTCTCATTACAATGTAGTTTAAGGTTTTAATGATGGACTCTGCCGTTGGTTTTGTTAAGAATATTGTTATTAATGTTCAAAGAAATAAATATCCTGGTTGTCTGAACATTCAGAAAGATGATCCACGACAACTTTTCCCTAATTGGCATTCAAATTGATGAGTGGCTAAGGTAACTTATTCTCTCTTTTAAGAAAACTTCAGGTTCCATTCACTTTTTTTTTACTGGGAAATTGGAGCTTCACTCCTCTATATTCGGGACATTACTATTCCTATTCCTAGGCTGTGGCATCAGAATATTTTGAAGGGTATTATAGTTTAAGCGCTTTCTAGTGACTTTGAATTAGAGATCCCTCAAGGAATCATGCCTTGAAGTCCTTAGCCTCAACCACTGGATTGCCTCTTGGGGAGAGAGTTCCATTCACTTGAACCTTTAGGGTTCCTTTTTCTTTGAACATTTAGAGGCGTTTGTTTGACGTAATTAACGAGTTATTACAAATGAACTTTTACAACTTATGTTCAAACAATCACATTCAAATGTTTGGGAGGTTGTGTGCAACCTTTGACCTTCTTAAATTGGGTAACGATAACTATAACATTTTCTTTAGTTTCCTTTCTATTCATTTTTCAAAGAGTACAAAGAAAAGCCTAGCAACTCTATTTTTTGAAACTAGTACCCTGTAGGTTGCGAAGATTAGATTCTCCCGATTAGCCACGTGTAAGCTACATTTTTTTTTTATCCATGGGTGACTACCCTTATTGCAAATTTCACGTATTTGCAAAATGTTGATAAAGATGAATAGGTTTAGATTTTTAACATTTGTATTCCCAAATTATAGAATCCATATTTTGAGGAGATTTTTTTAATTAATTTTATATTTGAGTTATTTGATATATTATAAAATTTAAATCTCGCCCTCAAAAGAACTTGGGAATTTCCATCTACTAAGAACGTATTAAAAAATAAAAATTTAGATGTGAATTTGATTGAGATGAATTAAGAAAATATATTTTAAATTTTTAGACATTTAACTTTTGAAATCTCAAACACCATATAGAAATAAACATTAAATCTTAAAAGGTGAAAAAACAAGTTTTAAACTCTCATTTATTATGTATAGGCAGGTGGCAAAGTACTATTCATATGATGGTATAACACATGTGTGAAACCAAAAAGATAAAATAAAACATGAGGTTAATAAAACACGGTTAGGATTCCAATATTGTGTAAACATGCAACAATATTATAATATTATAGACTAACAACATTCCTATTAGTTGGAGTTTGATTATGTGCTTAATGGTAGGATGTATAACTCGACCAACTTTATGGTGCGAGAGTCTTAACCATAGGCATAGAATCTATATCATGTTAGACTAGCATGAAGAAAATCGATTAGAAAATGATATTAATGTATAAATATGAATCAAGAAGTCATGAATGGGGAATCCTCATTTAGGTTTGGACTATAAGAGTGAGTTGGGAGAAAAAATTTGCGCAAACTAAATGGAGACAAATGTTGATATCCACCCCCACTTTTCAATCCTCCCTTCATTTATATTTTATTAAATTTTTTCATTTAATCTTTAGATATAATTATTTTTGTTGTTTAAAATATTTATTCAAATGATTTTTTTTTTTGAAAACTTTCAAAATTAGTAAAATCTAAAAAATAATTAGAAATATAATCTCTTTTAGTGTATGGGACTATAAATGCAATTAGTTTAAAATTGGAGAATATTTGTAATTTTTTAAGAGTAGTACGAACAAAAAGAAGTTAAATAGAAAAAAATGGTGAAATTGAGAGATTAATTACATTAGGCGTTAGATAGAAGAACAGGAAACCATTCGCAGCCAGCCGGTGGCGCACAACTGTAGCCTCATATATAGTGATGAGGATCAATTCCTAAACCAATTGACATTTGATCTCTTTTCTATCGTCCTTTATTTTATTTCAATTGTGAAGTCTTGGCAACTTTGATTTCGTCCCCTTGGGTCAAGAAATATGAGCAATCCGCCTCCGGTGCTACCCCACGCCAAAGTTCATCCATCAAATGATCCCGACGTTGATCAGAATTCATATTCCCTCCAGAAATTCAGACTTTACGAAACCAGAGCGGTAACCTCTTCGCCTTCACCCTCACTTTTTTTTTTTTTTTTTTTTTTTCTCTATTATCACAAAGCAGGAATGCCGATCTTGTATGAGCTTTCTTCCTAAGCAGAGGTATTATCTGATTGGGAGTGATCGCTACAAGAAATTCTTCCGAGTGTTGAAGATAGATCGATCCGAAGCATCCGAACTAAATATCAGCGAAGATCCAGTGGTGTATTCCTTGCAAGAAATCAGGAACCTTCGTCAGCGAATTGCTGAAGGGAATCGTGCTACGGGGGGTTTAAACTCGGTTGCTAAGGCTTTTGGTATTGCAGGTTGAAGTTGCTTCTTCTTTATGTGCCTATTTAACATTGAATCCGTTCGCACATTCCTCAACTTCAATGCTCCTCGTAGGTTGCATTAAATGCTTGGAGTCATACTATTTGATTCTGGTTACCAAGCGTCGACAAATTGGATGTATATGCGGTCATGCAATATATGGTATAGATGAAACCCAATTGATTACAATTCCACATGTTTCAGTTCAGACTGATGTAGCACAATCTAAAACCGAGCTGAGGTAACTCTCTAACCTCTTCTCATACGCTTTAGATTTGATGCGATTGCATATATATTAAATAAAAGTGATGCAGGGTGACTTGACTTCTAAGTGTTCACATTTAAATAAAATTCACAACTCCATTATCAGTTTGAAGGATGGATTAGTTCTCAGCAATTACACATTCTTTTGCTATAGGGGGTAAGGGTGGCCTTCCAATGCTTCCGAGTGAACCCTCTTTTTGCACACTATGCCTTTTTCTTCTTAATGCTGGTTCAACCTTCTCAACATTTTCACATCAAATGAGATTTCTCGAGCTCTTAAACGACAACATATTCCTAATTCTCTCTAGATTGATCTTTAACTTCAAACCTCGTTTGCTAAATCTTCATACTCCGAACTTTGGTTTTTGAAGATAATTTTTTGAGCGGAATATCTGTTTCAACATCAACGTTGTTTTAGTGCCCTCGTTCCAAATCTTTGGAGGGATATTCTCTTTCTAATATTCACTTACAATATTTTCTCGATTCTTATTAGATTATTGTTTTTATATTTTTGCATTTTACTTTATAGTTTTCTTCTTTAGTTTTTTTTTTTAATCTTTCTTCTATTATGTTGTTTTCCCCTTTTTCTTGGAGTATTGTATTTTGAGGATTTGGTTCTATTATGTTGTTCTATACCATCGAATTGATTTAATATTTAGAACCATATATGACGCCAATTAATAGTATTTGGTGCTATGTTTTATTTGCAGGTATAAGAAACTTTTATCTAGTGTCGATTTGACAAAAGATTTTTTCTATAGCTATACATATCCAATAATGCAAAGTTTGCAAAAGAATTCCATGTCAATTGCTTCCGAAGGAATGCCATACGATAACATTTTTGTCTGGAATGCTTATTTGACTCAAGCAATTCGATCACGATGCAATAATACTGCATGGACCATAGCATTAGTTCATGGGCATTTCAAGCAGGTATGTAAATGCAACTCCTTGTTCTTACCTCTTTCCCATGCGAATTTCCATTATCTTTAATCTAAATAGTTTGGAGACTTAATACTATCGCTATGCCAGCACTCTCCCCCACATTTTTCTGTTATTTGTTGGTGTAGCATCAGTTTACTAATTTGTTAATTAGATGAATGGTTTATTTGTTTGCTTACTTGTGAGTATACTAGTTGCTACTTTATCATATTCTCCCCCACATTTTTCTGTTATTTGTTGGTGTAGCATCAGTTACTAATTTGTTAATTAGATGAATGGTTTATTTGTTTGCTAGTTGTTAACTTGTGAGCATATTAGTTGTTACTTTATCATATAACTATATAAGCTACTTTAACGTTAGTTTATCATATCGGTTGCTACTTGTATTCAATTTTTTGAACAAGAATCAACTTCTCAATGATATAATAAAAAGGAAGAAAAGATGAAGGATACAAAACTCTTATGGGTGGAAAAAGAAGAATACAACAACAAATTCAACCCAATAGAATAAAACCAAGAAAGAAATAAAACTAACATACTAGAGATCAAGTCCGTGTATACGACTGAGTTTGTATGGAATAGTTTCTTTTTGGCTTTTGATGTTTCCTTAGACATGCATAGATTATGCAAGGAGGAGATAGTGGTCGAATGTTTAGGCCATCCCCCCTTTAGGAAGAAAGGAGACTTTCTTTGGCAGGTGATGGTGCTATTTTGTGGAGTCTTTGGGGTGAGAGAAATAATAGAATCTTTAGAGGAAAGAAGAGATCTGTTGAAGATATTTGGTTCCTCATTAGATTCCATGTTTGTCTCTGGCCTTGATGACTAAGTTATTTTGTAATTATTCGTTAGGTCAGATCTTATTATATTGAAAGTAATTTTTGTTGGCTCCATTTCTCTTTTATTTTGTGGGCTATTCTTTTTGTATGTTTGTATATTCTTACATTTTTATCTCAATGAAGTTTCTACAATATTACTCTACAAAATTCAATCATCCATTTGGCAACCAACCACCACACGTGAAACCAAGTGGATCTCAATAACATTATAAATTATAGGCACTTCAATAATGTATTATTGCGCTGTAATTATGTCTTCCTAAATACAACCATGACGAAAAAAGGGGTTGATGTCTTGAAAAAGAGGTGGAGATGGTGACTTGATCCATAAGAGACACTCCTTCATCATAGGCAAAGTTGGTCTCTCTCTAAACCCACACTCTCTCTAAACCCACACTCTCTAAACACTCTCTAAGAAAACCCTAACCTACTATTTTTCCCCTCTTCCTCTGGCGCCACGAACTCCGATGCCGGAGGGGTACTATCACCTCTTTCCATTTCGACAACGTCTAGCTTCCTTCTCATTTTTTGTTTGATATGTTTTGCCATCGCCCCCTTCTGATGAACGAATAGATGGGGAGAGATTCTTCAAATGGGTTTAATGGAAGCGCATCCTTTTCTCTTGGGTTTTTTCTTCACTTCGTATTCTTCCTCAATCGCCTTCTTTTGTATCATAGACCGCCGTTCTTCTTCAGCTTGACCCGCGAGGACTAGACTGCCGTTTCTTCTCATCGCCTCCTTCTTTGACTTGTCGGTTCTCATTCACGATGCTTTTGCAAGTATTTCTCCTAGATTTATTCACGACCAACATCTCTCCTCCGCAGTAATACTATATGTTTCGATAAATATACGACGTTAAAATGGAACTCCCCCAGTGGATGTGGCGACTGAGCTATTATGCTGGTGAGGTGGTTAGGGTTTCAAAGGTGATGGGGAGCCCTAATTTTCCAATTCAGTCCTACTCATTTTTCGAGCCGGTTCTACTCAATCGAATCGAACCCGGTTTCAATCGACCCGGCGTTCGGTTGAGAACAATCAACCTCAATAGACTGTCCTTCACCTATGAAGCACGTACACGGACAGAAGACATAGATACCGACACGACAGGACACGACGATACCCATTTTCTAAAAAACTAGGACACGGGTACGTTGAGGATATATCAATTTTTTATTTTTATTTTAGTAAATATGTAAATTTAACATAAAATGTTAAATATACTCTACTAAAAAGCATATAATATCAAGTTAATCACAATGGACATCGGCTAGGCATACCCCGTTGGAGGTGGCGGCAAACGAGTATTTTAGAAGATGAAGACGGATTTTTTTTCATGAAGAAGAGGGAAATGTGGTTGGTTTTTTGTGATAAATGAGAGAAATGACTTTTTTTTTTGTTTTTCTTTTACCTTTTTATTATTTAGTTAACTATAACATTAATTATTTTTGGTTTGAAACTTTAACATTTGGGCTCAAAGATCACACATGTTTACAAGATTTGTCCAAGTTGTGTACGAGATGTGTCAGATTATTAAAAAAATAATAAAAAATAAGGACATGTAAAATAGTGTGTTGGACACGTGTCCGAGAAGTGTTCGGAAGAATGTGTGTCTGATACGTGTCCGACACGAATTCTTACCCTATTTTGAAGTGTCTGTGCGTCATAGTCCTTCACATCTCCATGGATGCGTGACCGATGTTTTTTTTTCTTCTATGGCTATAATCTCCTCTGTCTACCGTTCACACTAGTGTTTTGTGGATCTTCTCCAACTTTTACACATTTTCCTCCGCTTGGCACTGTCATGGGCTATGGGACTTGAAGGATCTATGCGAGTTTGTGACGAATTGAAGCTTCTATCCCGTTCTGCTTTGGCTTATTCCTTCATCACTGACTATCTTCCAAAATTAGAGGGTTTCTTTCTGTATCAATTTGGGCATGTAAGCTTCACACCAATTTTCTTGTTTTCTCCCTTTCTGTGTTGTGAGTGTTTTCTCGGTTTATTATTGGTTGTATTGGCTTGTAATATTCCGTGCTTCCCCTCTCATTTGGCCATTGTCTCTTTGTATCGATGGGTATCATGTAACACTTTTAATTATCAATGAAAATATTTTGTTTCCTATAAAAAAGAGACACCCCTTTATCCTCCATTACTTCATTTTTTTTTAAATCCATCGATTTCGAAAAGTTTTTTAAGAAGAGAGAATCATGCACTTTGATTGAAGGAACCTTTGGATTCAATATCTCCAAATTTAAAGAGGAAGCTACCAAGAGAAGAATCATTTATTTTGATTGAGGTAGAAATGAATCCACAAGAATTTTATCCCTCCTTTAGATGAGCAACTGAAATATTTACAAAATTCTAAGTATCAGAATAAAAAACACCTCTTTGCCCGGAATGAAATGAATCCACACGAATTTTATCCTCCATTAGATGGTTGGGTATAGGACATTTGTTTCTTCTTTAGGACTTTGTTGTATTCATTTTTTAAGTTTGATCCTGATTTTGATGTCGTCTTCTTCTTTTCTCCCTTGTGGAAGGTTGTATTCTTTGAATATTAGTCTCTTTTTATTTTTTCAATGAAAAGTTTGGTTTCTTGTTAAAAAATAATAATGTGCAGGTTAGGCTATCGATCTTTGGAAGGGACTTCACCAACTCTTTGATTTCTAGACGTTCTCGACATTTTGCAGGGACACGGTATAGTTCTCCATTCCAAAAAAAACTAAAAAAGTTCGGATTGCATTCTGCTTCAAAACTTTTTTGTTGTTTTTGTGTTGGAATATCTACTATTTATAAATAAATATTTTGTTGAAAGATGGAAATACAAATTCTCTAAATTCTTCATTTAATAATGAACCCAACAATGGGTATAAATAGAGTACA
>JBBMKA010000015.1:26121-40802 GCA_037833695.1 Sechiopsis laciniata | reverse complement strand
ATGCCAGGGCCAACTGGGAATGGAGATGCCAGGGCCAACTGGGAAAGAAGATGCCAGGGCCAACTGGGAAAGGAGATGCCAGGGCCAACTGGGAAAGAAGATGCCAGGGCCAACTGGGAAAGCAGATGCCAGGGCCAACTGGGAAAGGAGATGCCAGGGCCAACTGGGAAAGTAGATGCCAGGGCCAGCTGGGAAAGTAGATGCCAGGGCCAGCTGGGAAAGGAGATGCCAGGGCCAGCTGAGAAAGGAGATGCCAGGGCCAACTGGAAATGGAGATGCCAGGGCCAACTGGAAATGGAGATGCCAGGGCCAACTGGGAAAGGAGATGCCAGGGCCAACTGGGAAAGGAGATTCCAGGCCAACTGGGAAAGAAGATGCCAGGGCCAACTGGGAAAGGAGATGCCAGGGCCAACTGGGAAAGGAGATGCTATGGCCAACTGGGAAAGGAGATGCCAGGGCCAGCTGGGAATGGAGATTAGGGGGAGAAGAAAAAAAGTCTACCCTGGATCGAAAGGAAAAATTTGAGGCTCTGATACCATGTTGAAAGATGGAAATACAAATTCTCTAAATTCTTCATTTAATAATGAACCCAACAATGGGTATAAATAGAGTACAAGAGATGACCTAATTATAAAAGGAAAATATAATATCTAACCATAAAAGGCAAAAATGACCTAATTATAAAAAAGAAAAGATTCTACCTAGTTATAAAAGGAAAATATAGAAAATAATATTTAATCTAATTCTAAAATGAATAAATAATTATAAAATATGAAAATACAACTATACTAAAAATGACATAAACCAACATATTTGTTGTCAATATTGTACATTTATTATTATTATTTTTTTAAACAAGATTATGAAAAAAGTCTATTGTTATTATTGACAAAACTTTTCATTGATGGAATGAAAAGAGGCCAAGAAAAGGAGGAAACAACATAAAAAAGAAAAAAGCCGGAGAGCAAGTGTCATTGTCATGTAGTACGTCAAAGTAAACTAAACAACAGGAAAGCAAAAACAGAAAAATAAAACTAGAATAACAATAAGCTAAATTGTAAATATAGAAATTGAAGATGAGACTCATTCTCATCCCCCTATTCTCTCTATACTTGTTATCCATTTTTAGACAATACTATTCATAGAGTAGTTTGTTAGAATAGTCAGTGTTCCTCAAACTGCTCCTCGATTCCAACCTCTCAAGAACTCAATTCTTAAACTCCCAATTAAAGAGCTTCCTTTTCATTACTTTCACTGCAAGCATCATAAGAACCTAGTTGAGCTCATTAACCCAGATCTTTTGGATGACCGTGGTGCTCAGTTGTTGGCAGGTTCTCTCAATAAGATTCAAGATGGTCTTCTCCCATCTCAGTCCTATGTCTTTCTTCACGAAAGAGTTCCATATAGCCTTAATAATCGGCGTGTCCGTATAATCATCACAACCAAATTTAAACGAGAGACCCTAATCCCGTTTTGGACTTCACGAGGAAAACATATACATTAAGAGTGTGTTTGGAGCACCAGTTATGTTATTATAGACGGTGGGTTATAATAGACGGTGGGTTAGAATAAACAGTGTTTGAAGCGCAGGTTATCATAAGAAGGGTTATGATAAATGGTGTTTGGGGTGCAGGTTATTATAAGAGGGGTTATGATAAATGGTGTTTGAAGTGCAGATTATTATAAGAGGGGTTATGATAAAATGGTGTTTGGGGTGCAGGTTATTATAGTAGGGGTTATCAATTTAGTAAATAATCTTTAATAAATGAAATCATACATTTCAATTAAATTAATTTATTGACTATTTTAATTATTTAAAAAATAAAAAATTAATGTAAATTAAATCATAAACTTGAATTAAATTAAATTAAGTTATTTTATGGTAATTTTTTTAGTTACGAAATAGAGTTCATCTACTAATTTATAATCAACCACTCTATCAAATTATATTTTAAATTTGGAATAGAATTCGAATTTGAAAATGAGTTAATTTTTTATTTGAAAAAGTTATTAAATTGAATTTAGATTTGAATTTCAAAACTTGAAATAAGTTTATCCAAATTTGATAAATCAGAGAGAAAGAAGAAAAACACTAATTTTGCTCGCATAAAAACACGAAAGTCGGTTCTATCGCAAAATGGAAGCTCATGAAGTAAACATCGGCGATAGGAGAAAATAGACGGCCCATAAATTTCGGGCATAACCACGGGTTATAATACCCGGTGGCCCAAACATCCAGTTGACTATAATAACCTACTCAATCGTTTTATAACTAGGGCCCAAATACCCCCTAAAATTTGAAAGATATCAATTTCATTCTCTTTCGATTGTCATTGCCAAGAATAAAACAAGCCAAATCACAAATGTGACACTAGTGACCATGATTTCTAAATATTTATCATGGGCTTTCCAAGCTAAGATTTTTTGCTATGGAGGAATCCCAATTTCCTAGAGAGGTCCCAATAACCCTTCTCTAGAAAGACATTGTTTCCACTTAGAATCGTCAGCCTCATTTACCAACAACGCTTGATTTTTCATTTTCAGAGCATCAAGACCTAAGCCTTCAGGTGTTTCGGTTTTGACACCAAATCCCAATTCACAAGATGATTAACTCTTCCTCCTCTATTACCTTCCTAGAAGAAGTTTCTCATAAGTTCATATAGCCTTTTCGATACTTGTACTTGCATTTCAAAGAGAGATAGGTAATACATTAGAATGCTTGCTAAAATCGAGCTATTGATTTTCCTTATTTGTAATAGGTCTCTCCTATGTCAGAAGACCTTAGTGTGTTTCCATTCCTTGGATGTCTCTCGGTGCCTGGTCTAGGGACGGGTGTGATTACCTCCGGGTATAGTGGAGCAAAGCTCCGATTGCCTTGTTTCAAAAAGAAAAAAAAAATGAAAGAAGACCTTAGTCGCATAGATAAATATAAGAGTAGATTTGTCCCCAACGGGTGGCACAAGTGGTTGAAGGCTTGGGTTTTGAAGGTGTGCTCCCCTCAAGGTCTTGACATTAATTTGTAGACACTTCCCGTGTCTCCATTCCTTCGATGTCTCTCGGTGCCTAGCCTAGGGATGGGCGTGGTTACCTGGGTATAGACGTATAGTGGAGTGAAGCTCCCACTTTCCGGTTTCAAAATTTGATATTTTGGAAAGGAATTTTTTAATTGAAAATAGGACCAAGAATTAGTAAATATAATATATGACACAACTCACAAGGATCCACATGGTTTTCCTCATTAGAGCTCCCATCAATGAATTAGACACGAAACTCATAAGCCTCAACTCGACTCTTTCTGAACAAGAATCCATTCGACTTAACCCAAAATCTTTTAAGCATGGTTGGCGATTCGAACCAAGTGGAAAAGACAATAAAATCAATTGAAAAAGAAATAAGATGAAGAAGAGAAAACTAATGAAGAATAATTACTTCGAACCCGAAGTGGAAAAAGAAGAGGACAAGATTCAATCAAGATGTTACTTACTCGATCAAATTCGAAGGAAGAATAAACCTTGGGCGAAGTCATTGATGAAGAAGATGCCATTAAAGAAGAATCGAAGGAAAACCATATTATGTGCATCGACGAAGCAGACGACAAGAACAATATTGAAGAAGAATACATGAAGATCTCTTACCTGTGTGTGGAAGGAGGAGACTACCGAGAAGAAAAAAATGATGAAGAAGAGGTTTTTATTAATTTCGTGTGTCCTTGTAGAGGAAGAAGATGTCGAAGAATCACAAGACTTTCCAATCTAGAATCACAACCCAACCTGACGCAATTTTGTCCAAGCCACGCAAAAAGTCATGTTCTTCTTTGCGACTTAACTGGCGACACTGACCCACGAGACACTGTGTGTGACTTGACCCGCAAGCATGACTTGCATCTGGTGTGTGGCTCGACTTGTGTGCTTTTCCTCTCAGTTGCGTGCTTGGGCTTACCAAACACTTGTCCACTCCAATGTGCTTGGTTCGGTCCTAATCTCTAACATCACAAGTTTTTCGGCTTGTAAAGTTATGGACTTTGGGCCCTATTTTCTGGACTTTGGTTCAATTAAGAACAAGAAAATAAATCCAAGTTTGGGCCCAATTTGGATTTTTTTTTTAGAAATCGCCATTGCTTCATACAAGCCCAAATCGAATAATTTTATTGATGGCCTATTTATTTATTTATTATTATTTTTTTTTAATATCCGTGACTGTCCGGGCCAGCTAGCGTGCATCTCGTCTAATGTCACGGGACATACCGCCCGACCCTACAACATTTGGATGTCAAAGAAACTCGTAGGAAATTAATTCCTAGATAGGTGGCCACCATGGATTGAACCCATCACTTTATGCACCCAAGGCCCTCTTTGACCACTTGAGCCATTCCATGATGGTTTGATGGCCTAATTCAATTTCAACAATTGAAGATGAATTTCAATCATGGGAAGACGCTTATAATTTCTCGAAGAATTTACTCAAATCATTGTATATATGAAGGATAGAATGCTATAATGGAGGATTATGGGTATTTTAGATATTTCACTGTTAGTTAATTTGCCCAATCTCTTATACATAGTAGCCCCCTCATGTATTTGTTGATAATTGATTCACTAATAAAAAAGATAATTGATTAATTCTTAGAAAATTATTTCTCAACTACTTCGAGGCTACATCACACTAAATTTTGATTTCGATATGGGTTATGATCTATGAGTTTACAACCTTGATTGTCGGAGCTTGCTGGAAAAATAGAGCCCACACTAGGGAAATGTGCACATAGAGATGAAGAAGGAAGGTGTTTAAGCCCTTTATAAATCTGCGCCATTTTGTATTTTTTTGATTAAAGTAATTGATTTAAAATATGAATTACTATTATTTTTATTGTTAATTTTTTAAAATTTTAAAAATGGTCTTTACGTACAAACCATCAGAAGAGTGAAAAGAACAAAGTGGAAATATAAAAAATATAACCAAAAAAATAAGGAAAGAACAAAGAGGTAGAGGAAGTTAAAAATTATGGTGAAAAAAATTAGGTAGAATGAATGAAAGCAATATTTATTTACCGTTGTGAAATGAAAATTCTTGTTAGGATATATTTTTTTAATTTTTTTTTAAATCTTTCTTGTGGCTTATTTTGGCTGGCAATATTAGAAATAAAAACCTATAATGTTCATGATCTTTTTCACAAATTACAGTTACTTAAAAAGAGGAGTGAATGATCGAGGACGGGTTGCAAATGATGTTGAAACAGAGCAGATTGTTCTTGATGAAGAAGCTGGGTCATGCAAGGGAAAAATGAGTTCTGTTGTGCAGATGCGGGGTTCAATTCCTCTTTTTTGGTCTCAAGAAGCTTCAAAATTTAGCCCCAAGCCAGATATTATCTGTAAGTATAATAGTATATTAGTATCATGATTTTCTCCATATGTATTTGGTTAAATGCGTAACTCGGAATTTCAATTTTTTTTTCTTCTTTTTTTTCCTTTCAAAGATACAAATTTCATTTGGAATTGTGGTCCACGGGCTCAACCTGAGTTAGTTAGTTCTGAAGATCCTATTAAATAGAAATAAACAGTTACCCAAAGAATATGAAACATTTCTATATATTTAAAATAATGCTAGAATTATTATCACCCAAAATGTTTCTAGAACTTGCATGAAGAAGTAAGAAAAACTTCAGAAGTCCTTAACCCAAATTTTCCAATATTTTTCTTGAGGCAAAGAACCCAAACCAAATAACTCTTTCATAAGACTAAGCTCAATGGTTTTGGATTCTTTTCTAAAAGAATGACCACCAAATAAAAGATGGCAGCAACGTGAATCTTCAGGTACGCATGGAACTGTGAGAAAAAAAACTCTTAAAGGAGAGAAATGGTCATTTGCGGATCTTTACGCGAGTCTGGGTCACGAAGAATGAAGGGGGACTAACGTAGATGCTAAACGGTATTCTTCGGGCGTAAGTTGTCGGCAATTTCTGACCCGAACAGTGGTTGGATCTCTAGTGGATGACGACGGTAAGAGTGGCGCCAATCTGTTGTTGATTCTTCTTTTTCATTATATCAATGAGAAGTTTGTTTCTTGTTTTAAAAAAATCACCTGTACCTTTTGGCAGAAATTAAGTCCATAGGCTCCAAATCCGAACTTGGATCATTATCACCTTGAGAATCCTCTCGCTGGACAGTAGCGGTTGAACCTTTATCTTGTGGAAGAAAGAAACCCTATCCAAAAGTGTAAGTTGTTAAGGTTGAAAGAATGGGATGAAAATACAAAATTCTTTCATCAATTTCTTGCTGCATAGAAACGAAAGCTCCTGATATCTGAGGTGCAGGTTTAGGATGACCCTCCCTTCTTGTTCTGGATGATATTGAACTAGAATTCCTTGGATTCTTCAGCATGTTATACAAGAAACTTTCCGATCCTCGAAGTATCCCTTGCAATTTCCTTTGAACCAAAGTTTCTGAAATTCAAAACTTAGTCTTTACCAAGCCATTCTCCTGCGAGGAAATCTGGTCAGCAATCAACTCCCTTGGTAAGAACAAGGCACCTGGCCCAAATGGCTATACTTCAGAGTTTTTTTAATTTTATTATTTTTTTAATTTAATTTGATCTTTTCTTGATCTATCCTTGGTGATTTCTTGAGGCTATTTTCTGAATTCCATCTCATTGGCCTCCTTGAACTCTTGTTGGAAGGAAAATTTCATTTGTTTAATACAAAAGAAAGACAAGGCTTCTCAATTAAGAGACATTAGACCAATTAGCCTCACCACCTCCGTATTCAAAGTTGTGGCCAAGGTATTAGCCGAAAATTTAAAACTGTCATACCCTCCACCATCACATTTTGAGAGTGCTTTTATCCAAGGAAGGTAGATTCTGGACCCTATTCACACTGCCATCTAAATTGTTGAAGACTACTAGGTAAGGAAAAGAAAATGGTGGATTTTAAAGCTGGGCCTTTTTAGAGGAAGTGATTCTACTCAAAAGGCTTTCTTTCCAAATGGACACAATGGATAAATGGTTGTGTTAAGGACCCTACATACTCGGCTTTCATCAATGCGAGACATAGAGGTAGGGTGTACACATCCAACTTTCATCAATGGGAGACGTAGAGGTAGGGTGTTAGCTGAAGAAGTTTGAGGAAAGGGGATCCTTTTCCCTTTTCTTATTCCTTCGAGTAAGTTAAGTCTTTACGACAATGATTGAAAATGCTCATTCCAAAGGAGTCTTTGAAGGGTTCATTTCTGGCAAAAATCACATTCATTGCTGGTAATTGGCCTTATGCCCCTTTTGTAATTTCATACATATAATGAAATTGTTTCTTATCCAAAAAAAAAAGATGCAAGTTCTTATGCATATTATTGATATCACCAAGATATCCTCTTTTGCTTCAAGGTTAAACTGTAAGATTGAATCCCTGCCTTTAGTCTACCTTGGTCTCCCCCTAAGGTGGTCATCCAAAAAAATGCTTCCTTTTGGCAGCCTGTTATAGATAAAGTAAAAAAAGAGCTTGATAGATGAAACCACTTCACCCTCTCCCGATGTGGTAGATCAACTCTTTGTAACTCAGTCCCCTCAAGCCTTCCTTTATACTTTATGTCCATCTTCATTATGGCCCATTTGGTATGTTTGGCCTTTGAAAGACTTTTTTTTTTAAAGCAAGAAACAAACTTTTCATGATATGATTAAAAAAAATTACATTAAGTAAATGAAAAGAAGCAGAAGCTTCATAAACAACTCTAGGGGAGGAAATACAAAGATATGCTTCTAAAAGAAGGAAAATAACAACAAAATGACAAAATATCATTGCGTGCTAAGCCTAAACAAACCAAAACATAAACAAATAACTAAAGCTATAACGCTAAAAAACAACATCCGCGCGCTTGAGACAATGATGATGATTAAGAGGCCAAAATAGCTAAGAAACTTAAACATGAGCTTGCAAAATCAATCTTCAATCTTCCAAGACCATGAAATATGAGGAAATCATCTACCACAAAGCCAAATTGAAAAGCTATTAAAAGTCTGGGCAACGACTTAATTCTTCCTAACTGTTGAACCCGATGAAGATCTTTCAAGTGTTATAAAATTTGAGAAACTGGTTAGCCGAAGTAGGATGGCAATTTGTTACGACGAGCTTTAACCAAAGGAACCACGACATTCCTTTAGTTGAATACCACATGTAAACGAGAGTTTTGACTTAAACAGTCGTTCTAATTTTATTAGAAGAGGCATTGCCTTTTTATAGAATACACAATATCCCTAATGGGTCTACTGGGCCTGAATCTAGGAAAACAGTAATATACATTAAACACATATATACATATAATCCTAACACTCCCCCTCAAGTTGGAGCAAATATGTCTATCATACCCAGCTTGTTGCAGAGATAGTTTATGCGAGCTCAATTTAGCGCTTTGGTGAATATATCACCCAACTGTTCCCCAGTCTTCACATAACTCGTTGAGATCAAACCCTGCTGCATCTTTTCTCGAATAAAATGACAATCAACTTCAATGTGCTTTGTTCTTTCATGAAACACTGGATTCAAGGCAATGTGGATAGCTGCTTGATTGTCATACCATAATCTCGTAGGTATCGTAATTCTCATCTCGATCTCGTTTAGTAGCTGAACAAACCATAATATCTCACATGTCACTTGTGACATGGCTTTGTACTCCGCTTTCGCACTCGAACGAGACACCACATTTTGTTTATTACTCTTCCAAGACATTAAATTCCCTCCCATGAACACACAGTACCCTGAGGTCGACCTCCTATCTTCTTTGGAGCCTGCCCAGTCAGCATCTGGATAACACTCAATATTAGAATGTCCATGATTCTTGTAGAACACACCCCTTCCAGGAGCAGATTTCAGATAGCTCAAAATCTGTTCCTCGGCTGTCCAATGATCTACTGTGGGAGATGACATAAACTGACTCACTATACTCACAGAATAGGAAATATCTGGTCTTGTGACTGTTAAATAGTTTAGTTTTTCAACCGTCTTCCTGTATCTTTCAGGATCAGAAAAAGCTTCTCCTTCTTTGACAAGCTGTTGATTTGGTACCATTGGAGTACTACACGGCTTCACACCTAACTTTCCTGTTTCAGTCAATAAGTCAAGAACATACTTTCGCTGAGACAGCAAGATTCCCTTCTTATTTTCTCATGACTTCAATACCTAAGAAATATTTCAGGTTCCCAAGATCTTTGGTACTAAACTGGCTATGGAGGAAGGTCTTCAGTGAAGCTATCTCAGAATCATCACATCCAGTGATTACAATATTATCGACATACACTACCAGTAACACAATTCCGCAATTAGACTAGCGATAGAACACAGAATGATCTGAAGAACACTTCTGCATTCCAAACTTCTCAAGAGCTTGACTGAATTTTCCAAACCATGCTCGTGGGCTCTGTTTCAACCCATACAACAATTTACAAAAATGACAAACCTTAGCATTCTCCCCCTGAGCAACAAAGTTTAGGTGGATGCTCCATATACACCTCCTCTAGAAGATCACCATGCAGAAAAGCATTTTAACATCAAGCTGATATAGTGGCCAATCATTAGTAGCAACCAGAGAAATAAAATATCGAATCGACATCATTTTCGCAACAGGGGAGAAAGTTTCACTATAATCAATACCATACGTCTGGGCATATCCCTTAGCCACCAAGCGTGCCTTGAGTCGTGCAACAGATCCATCAGAGTTCATCTTGACAGCAAACACCCACTTGCAACCGATCGTTTGTTTCTCTTCCGGGCGAGCGACTAGTTCCCAAGTTTCGTTCGCATCCAACGCAGCCACCTCCTCGACCATTGCCTAGTGCCACCTAGAATGGGACAAAGCCTCACCAATTGTTTTAGGGACAATCACAGAATCAAGGGAAGTCAGAAAGGATAAAGATGGTGATGACACCTGATGATATGACACAAACGAGGAAATAAGATACGTACAAGAACGCTTACCTTTACGAAGAGCTATGGGCAAATCAAGATTATCACTAGATTGAAAGTCAGATGACGAAGAGCTCACTGGTACGGGGCAATGCCGCTGAGGGTTGCGAATGCCTAGTGTAAACCCGAGTAATCGGTAGACAAGACGGAACAAGGAGCGATAGAGGTGGTTCGGAGCCACTAGATTCAGAGACCAGAGGTGGTTCGGGGCCACTAAATTTAGAGACCACCTCATAAATCAACACATCATCCTCCTCAGAAGAAGGACAGGATAAAGAACTGAATGGTGTATCCTCAAAGAAGGTAACATTCGAGGAAACAACATACCGATTCGTGCTAGGGCAATAACAATGATAACCCTTCTGAACCCTAGAATACCTAAGAAAGATACATTTTAAAGACTTGGGGTCGAACTTGGTTCGGCGAGGATGAACATCACAAACAAAACAAGTACATCCAAAGATTTTTGAGGATTTGCTTCGATGGAAACAAGACCTGGAACGAAATTTGGTTATTGAGAATAGAAGATGGCATTCGGTTAATGATGAAACACACTGTGGTTACAACATCAACCCAAAAATGTTTCGGAACGTTCATATGGAAGGACAAGGCTCGCGCGGTTTCAAGCAAATGCTGATTCTTACGTTCAGCCACTCCATTTTGAGATGGAGTGTCTGCACAAGACGATTGATGAATAATACCCTTTTCCCTGAGGTAAGCACTAAGGATACTTGATAAGTATTCTCCTCAATTATCAGTACGCAACACTTTGATAGATACATTAAATTGATTACGAATTTCAGCATTAAAGGCACAAAAATGCAAAAACAACTCATAACGATTTTTCATTAAATATATCCAAGTAAGACAGAAAAAGTCATCAACAAAAGTAACAAAATAATGAAAACCTGTTTTAGACATAACAGGACTCGGACCCCAAACATCTGAATGAACTAACTCAAACAGAGCATTAGCTCGTTTATTGCCTCTAGGACTAGAACTCAAACGATGGAACTTTGCAAACTCACAAGACTCACAATGGGTGACCGAACCGACAATGGGTGACATCTTATTAAAATCAGGAAACAACTTCTTCAAGACAGACAACAATGGGTGACCGAACCGACAATGAACCTCGAATGCAGACGCATTGCTTGCACAGGCTACAACTTGGACTGGTTGTTGATCCAAGATGTAAAGACCCCCAGCTTCATGCCCTCTACCAATAATCTTCTTCGTCAAATAATCTTGTAACAAGCAATAACCAGGAAAAAACGAAACAAAACAATTTAAGTCACGATACAATTGACTCACAGAAATTAAATTATACGAGAATTTAGGTAGGCACAAGAGAGAAGACAATGATAGGGTAGGGGTAAGCGTGACTGATCCTGAGCCCTGGACGAGAGACAAGGATCCATCTGCCAATGTAACAGCAGGAAAACGAACAAATGGCAGCGAAGTGGAAAACAAGTTAATATTACCTGTCATATGAGCAGTGGCTCTATAATCTATGACCCACTTCGTAGATGACGAAAGAAGGCAATGATTGTTACCTAGCCAAGGTTGCAGTAGGAGGGTTTGAAGACGATGACTGCGATGATGCGTTCGAAATCCAGAGTTGAGCAAACTCATCAGTCATATTCTGATCACTGGAAGCAAGTTGGGCTGTCTGAAATCTTTGATTATGATACTTTAACTTCCTGTAGTCTCTTTTGAGATGTCCTGGTTTATGGCAATAATAACATTCTATTTCTGAACGCCTTTCACCATTCGATTCCTGACTTCGAGTATACCTAGATTTCACAGGAGTATTCATAGTCCTCCCACCTCGTGTGTCATTTCTTCCGATCAGGGCATTATTCGATGATATGACTGACATTTCTACAGGCGCCCCTTCAGTGCGCTAGAGTCTCCGAAACACATCATCCAAGCTTGGAATCTCAGTTCTAGACAGGACCTGAGACCTAGCAGCTTCATACTCCGGGCCGAGACCATTCAAAAAGCTAATAACTCCCATCTTTTCTCTCTGAGACTGTTGTACTGCAATATCAGCATTAAACAACATTAGGGAGTTTAACTCAGTGCCATTCTTCTTGTGTCTAGTTTAATAAGTCATAAGAGATTCTCCATTGCGATTAGCATGAAAGTAAGATGTAGACGTCATATGTCTTTGTGACCTGCTCCTTCTCGAAATACAAGAATTCCACAAACTTCATAAGTTCTTTCACAGTAGAACAATGACTTATCAGATCCACGATTTTATCATTCATGGAGTTCGTAATCTGATTGTATAGACGTGCATCTTCACGATCCCAACGTTTTTTTTCCTCCTCATCTGTAGGTGGTTTTCCATCAACATGGGCCTCTAGCTCATTGTATAGTAGATGATTCTTAATCGTTCTATTCCAATCGAGGTAATTTGAACCATTCAACTTCCGCTTTGTAATCTCCATGGAATAAGAAATCACACTAGTATGCTTATTGTCGCCCATAGTACCTTGATTTAATAAAAAACAAGCAGCTAATAACCTGATATTCCGAAAAATAACAGAACATTACCATCTCTCAACAAGAAAAAAAACCCACAGTAGTTATAACTGGCAAATTCGAGACGTTCCGAAGTTGAAAACTGAAAATAAACTGGACAGACCTGAAGTACTCCTCGGCGCGAACAAAACCCACAAAAAATTTCTCCAATCGGGGCAGCGGCGGCTGCTGGCGTGACAGTGACGGCGATCGACGGCTGGCGGAGACTTGCGGCGGCTCGTGCAGCTTTGTCGTTGATCGGATGGAGTTGCGACTTCGACAAGCGTGTAGATCGGCGGCAGATCTATCGGAATCAGCTGGCAGTGACGGTCAACGGCGGCTCGGCGGCGGTGGCGGCTTCGTCTGACTATTCCTGAATCGAAAAAAAAACTAAAAAAAACCCTAACACAACTCTGATACCATGTAAAAGAGAGTTTTGACTTAAACAGTTGTTCCATTTTTATTAGAAGAGGCATTGCCTTTTTATAGAATACACAATAACCCTAATGGGTCTGAATCTAGGAAAGCAGTAATATACATTAAACACATATATACATATAATCCTAACACCACAAATATTGACAGTGCTTGCTAATATATCTGGTACTTCGACTGGTGGAGCACATTGCAAGTTCTAAGTAGAGGGCAATGGAGAGGAAATAGTTTAGCTAAATCTAAAAGTGAAATGAACTCATGCCACAAAAAAAAAATTGCGGGGATCAGTGTTATCTTTATCAAAATAATTGGTCGAAGATTAAATACTACTAATGCTTATATCATCTTCCAAGTTGTAGCCAATATGAGGTGGAAGGTTTGAAGCTTTTGGGGACAAAGAAGTATTAAAGAATTGTTGATGGATGACAACCCCATGAATAATAGGACTTTGGGAGCTTGTTGAGGGGAGGTCAGGTTTGTAAACAATAGAGTGGAAAGAATGGATCCTAGTCAAGCAACTTAAACCATTTAGTCAGATGGAACCTAGTATCTCAAGCAAGGTCAATGGGAGGTCTTGGTGTGGGGGACATTAAGAAGAACTTAACATTTCTCTCTAAGTGGGGGTGGTGTTTGTGCTAGGAACCTTGTGCACTATGAAGCAGTGTGATGTTCAACATTTATGGTAAAGATCATTTTGAGTTGGTTAATATAATTAAATATACCCCAATCCATCAACTTAAGCTTTTGAGTTGATTGGTGATTTAACGTGATTCAACATTGTATAAGAGGAAGAGATTTTGAGTTCGAGTCCCTGCCAAGTCGTTTCCTCTCCAATTAAAATTAAATCCCACTTGTAAAATGTTTCTCAAATTTTGAAGCCCACAAGTGAGGGAGGGTATTGGTTAATATAATTAAATTTATCCCAACTCATCACCTTAAACTTTTGGATTGGTGATTTAACATGATTCAACATTTTGGATGGCATATTTCTGGTAAATCAATTGCCAATCTCTAAATCTGGAAGGTGGACGATCTTGCTGTTTTGAAGAGTGGAAATGGCCTCTAAACTTTCTAATACAACTCCAAACAAACTTTGCTGTATCACATCTCCATAATACAATAAATAGTTATAACATTTAGACGCTTGGAATCCCCAACTAAAGAATGAATAATTACGATAAATTATAGTCTCCAAGGGGTGGTGCAGTGGTTGAAGACTTGGACTTTGAAGGTGTGCTCCCCTCAAGGTCCCAGGTTCGAGACTCACATGTGACATTAATTTGTAGACACCTCACGTGTCTCCATTCCTTCGATGTCTCTCGGTGCCTGGTCTATGGACGGATGTGGTTACCCTTGTTTCAAAAAAAAAATTACGATAAATTACAAATGCACATAATACAAATTATGCAATAAATTCATATATTATGCTTTAGACGCCACAATTGTTTGCCCAATGACATATGTATCAATGGGGAATCTCCAAATTTGGACGAAAAAAATATTTTTTTTCCCCTCAATTAGCGATTTGAAGACACTTAAAAAGCATAGGCAATTTGATTGTACTTCAATTGAAAATGTGATATAAATTATAATGCTCCCTCTAGAGAAAGGGTAAAAAGGGTTAGACTTAGGGCTGCAATATGAGGCTGATACAATCCTGAGACCTTTGATTGTGTATTCGAGGCGAAGTCGGAAGCAAGAGAAGACTTTAATTAGTATTTTATTATTATTTAGTATTTTATTATTATTTAATTAGTCCTTATTTGTACTTGCC